>SNQJ01S0232069.1:0-14148 GCA_010110895.2 Picea sitchensis
TTAGAGTCATTGACTTGAGTTTCCAGAGTTGATATTTGAGATTTTACTAACTCGAGTTTATCAATAGCTAGTTGGGAGACTTCAGCTATTCGGATTAGGGTAGGATTATCCAAACCGGAAGCTAATTGCTTCAGGGTTAAAATACTTTGGTCTGGAGAAGAAGTAGGTGGACCAAAGAAAGAGAAGGCTGTAATTTAAGTTTGTGAATTAAGACAGAGAAGTGTGCTTACATTCTTTGATATGAAAATTCTTCCATTTCTATAGAGTATCAATTTAACGTAGACCATTATTCCGATGTCCGATTTTCTAATGACATCTCGAAGCATGTCATCAAGATTTTGGTGCAAGGCACAATGATCGATAAAGTTGTGTATAATTTTGGTACCTTATAATATCAAGCGAGAAGGATCCGTGACCGCTTTTCCCGCATTTTATGAAATCAAGGTTCTACCATATCACTTAAAAATTTGGGATATGATCTCCCCGGTCCTAAAATGTCCGTATGGTAGTTCTATCCTTTTCATATCATTCGGAATTTTACCAAAGTAACGACTCTTTGCGCATGACCTTTGCTACACTGAGAGTTACACTTGAGGACGTTGTTTTCATTTTCTAGCCTTTGTGGATCCCGGCAAGTAAGAGAAGAAAAAGAGGATACACACCGCCGACTCTAAACTCTTACTAAGGACTCTCTCAATTCCACCCTGATGTTCGGAATGCAGGAGAGGAGATGCTTATTTTAGAGCATTTGCTGTGTTCCCTTTATCGGACTACGGATTAACTACTACATAAAGATTCCTATGATGATATAGGCGACTATTAGTATTCCTTGGCCCTCGAGGATCGACCATATGGGGACCCATCATACCTTTTACGAAATGACATAGACAAAAGCAAAGATTCCTAATATTTACACCGCGAAGCCATACGCGAATCTACTAAAACCATCGAGACACCATCACGCCTCTGGATAGACATGAAAATGATTTTCATTATTACAAATACTTAACCATCATCCATCACGCTTCTAGCATACCAATATTAAAACCGCTTTGGCGATTCAAAAAAGAGAAATCACTATTATAAGGACTCGATGGATATGGAAATGGATCCGCTGAGAAAGGAGAAGCCCACTGAAGCACCTGTAGAAATGTGATCCTTGCATTGTTGGAATTAGTTCATTCAGGAACACATAAGTTACCATAATAATCACTAGTAACCGAGCAGTGCGAGGTCGATATGGGTCTATCGGTGCACATAAAGGGAGTTCACCGTCATATATAAGACAAAATAAAACAAACCATTCATAAGTTGAGTGTTTCACGACTTCCTGCATGAAAACCAAATCTTAAAGGCTTCCTTTTGTATCTGGCCTTGTTGAAGAAACTTCCTTAGCCGGTACTCCAAACAAATGGGATACAACCATCCCTAATTCAAGAATAATAATAATCTTTGAACAAATCACATTCAAATGTTATCCAACAACAACCATCATATTTGATTTGATGTAAGATTTTACAATAATCTTCATATGATAGTGCAAGAGAGTAAAGGCTAATGTAGACTTATCCTTGATGTGGTCCACCAGTCACTATTCCTCTGAATAAATCTCTATTTCTCAAAATATCTACCCAAAATGATCTTCATAACCATTATAATTCTATCAATCCAAAATTCAAGAATACGTAGACTAGATGGATTGTTCTTTATATGACAAAAGCAAACGTCAGATAAACAATATGTACGGAATCGCATCTTTAATTGCCATCCATTTGACCTCGTGGAGCTCCATAGGCATGAGCCTCAAGGAGGATGAAGCCATTTTGGATGGTTTTATCTCTTTGTTTTCACAGGCAGCTTGTTCGAGAGAATAATTTTTCCGTGCTTGAATATCAGTCGAAACCATCTAGTTAAAGATTTCATCGGTATAACTGTTACTGCTCAAGTTCACTCCTTGAGGTATCCTTCACATAGTTTAAATCACTACGTCGATGGAAAGTTTAAGAAATATCCTAATCTATCTCCATTTTGATCCAGAAGAATAGAAGAGGATAGGTTTGACTTCAAAGATCGAACATCCGTGGTATAAATGTCATACCTCTTGATCATTCTTGCATTAAAGCCGCCTACAAACATTAAAGCACGCTTTAAGATCGCTGAAGAGATAACCGGGAAGACAAGCCAGATTCGAGTTTCTTTTGTTAATTAATCGATCACCGCATCACCTTTTTGTAGTTCCGTATTGACTTTGCTTCTAGTCTCTTTCCGCAAGTATCCGTCACCATTTCAATCGAACCTTCGTAGAGCTTGCGTCGCATCAGGGAACTCATTTAATTTCTTCAAAACATGATCCTAGAGTTCTACTTCACCTTGGGAAAGTATAAGTCCAATATATTCAATCTTTGTTTGAGCCCAACATAACTTGGATTTACTAAGCACAAGTCCATTCTTAAACAAAAGATCATAAACTTTCTTCAAATGCTGTACATACTGGCCGCAGCATAGTTGGTAAATCATTCATACACTATTACAATGAAGATATCCATGCGCTTCCAGTCGGTGGGGTATTCACGGTGATGACCTCTCCATTGATATTGCCCTTCGAGTGTTGGTCGAAAGGCGCCTTTATACCTATCTTCTTTGGGTATGATGTTATCGCCAAAAAATCATTCTTTAGATCAAACTTCATTAAATACATTACATTTCCTCATCCAGAGAATAATACCTTCAGGGCAAAAGGGAATCTTAATGGCAAACAAAGCTCATTTAAAGCTCAGAATTAATAACCATACTGGTTTTCCTCGCTACCACTATGTTTATTAACATATCGACATGCCCGGATCACCTTCCTTCATGAGTTTCTATCCAGAGACAATTCCCGCGAATCTCCTTTCTGGTGCGATTCGCTCAGAGATACATGATTGGCAGAGCTTTCATTGGATGTAATCTTCTATAGGCGATTCATTAACACGCCTTCTAGTCCGCAGCATTAGATAATATTTTCAATCTTCCCTTATATCCTGATAACTTAACTACGCCTGTTAGCGAGAAATCATTTTCTCGATTCGAGAGACCACAGCGCATTGCTCCCCACTAACCGTAGACTTTTGTAGTATTCCGCCGCAAAGATTGAATTTTGCCAGAACCTCAAATGGTCTGCCATTTGCATGTAACCGCATTAAAGCTGGCCACCCAATCGCAGGAATACATCATTCATTAAAGTCTCACCCGGCAGAAGGTCGATTCAATATCAAAATCGTAAAGGTTTCATCGCTTCGATGGCATGTAGGCCCGAGTTATATGAGTAATCTTTACCCGCTCCTATTGACAACCTAAAAGAAATATTTATAAGCCGGCCGCTATATTCAGACTTGCCTTACCATGGCTCCAGATTCAGCATATGCAACACCATTGACTTTACGCTGAGGATGACAAGTTCCGTCCAGTCTTTATTTTCTTATTTGACAGGAATCTAACCTCTATTCGGTTACTTTCACATTGTCTTCTTTCACCATTCTCTTTTCGAGATTCAGTTCTTCTTTCGTGAAGTTTCAAAGTTTTCCAGCGACGTCTCTTCTCTATTCTGTTTAGAAGGGAAGATAGTGTGTATCAAGATACCGGTCTTCATATTTGGAGAAAGACCCCAGAGCCCACCTTGCTTTCCGTTAATAAAGAAGTACCGCGATAACAGAGGTCGCAGGGAGGTCTGGCATAATGTCGGATTGTCACCACCGCGATAGCTTTGTATCGTTTAACTCCATAGTCAGCGATCATATAATTGCATCGGGGTCGAAGTTTGATTCATAGATCTGCAAGAAGAGAATGAGTTTCAACAAAGAAGATCACTTCGTCTAAGAAGTTGAGTCTGAAGAATCGCCGGTCAGAAGAAAGGTTGAATGTCATCGCCATCGCTATCAGAATATCAATAGAGATTAAGTCTCATACCGCCAGAACCAAATAACGCGACGAGTTAATACGTTACGCCGCCACCAGCATAAACCGAATAGTCTTTCTTCTGGCTCAGATCGTGAACTCTCCCCGCATGTAGATATATTTTCAACGAAATACGCAACATTACTGGACCGGACTTCAGTATGCGAGGGATTGTATAGTACGTAAAACATTTTCGTAGCCCGGAGATTATGGCAGTCTCTTTGATTCATAAATAGATCAACATAATGACTCATTGACGGCCCACAGAATTCCTCATGCACCATGGCTTCGATAAGATCATCTGTCGCTCCATGCCCAGCATCATTTGGGGAGTGCCACTTTTCGTAATTAGAAGTCACAGTAAATCAGCGTTTGCAACATTCACTCCAGTTACTATCTCTTTACGTACTTTTCCAGTTCATACTTTTCACCCGTATCACGTTTCACTCTTTAGTTTCTAGTTTCGGCAACCCAAAAATATGAAACAAAGGTATCAATACGCTTGATGGAACTGGAGGCCGTCCATCAATATTTACAGGGGACTTCTAGTTCCAAAGATATCACACCATTTTCCCGCGCATCGAAATCTTCATCGCCGTCTTCACCGCTTTGTCTCGCCATCCATAGATTTTATTGAAAGATCACCATGCGGCCAGTTGGGATCAGAGGAGGTAATAAGATAATCCGGACGTTTTAGCATTGCCATATTTTAGATCAGGACCTTAGTTTCTTGAAGATATCGCCTACCAAACTCAAGTTTATAAATGGCTAGTTGTATAATAACGCCTTATTTGATTGTGATAATAACCGAAAGTTACCGTTTTTCCAGCCGTGTTTTTTGAGTAGGGGATCAAAGAAAGAAGCAGCCGTATCGAAGTTTCAGAATAATATCGTATAGCGGTCATATTCTTCGATGAAATCAGACAAGCAAATCTTTTCATCATTTCAACTTCTGAAGATGTGTGCCGACTTCACATTTCTTTGATTTCTATAATACTGGTCGTAGACTATTCAGATGTTCGAAATTTTGCACGATTATCTTGAAGTTATGTCATCAAGATTTCAGTAAAGTCACATTGCATCGATAATTTTACATTATACCCTCGTAGAATAAGATCGATTTATACTTTAAGCGAAATCGTTTTCTTACTGAGACCGAATTTGGGATAGAGGATCGGTCCTATCAAATCAGAGGAATTTCGTCTTTTCCTTCCTCGGCGAGCATCAAACATTTCACCGATAGATCTGACATACTCGTATACCGATGCGCTGACATGATGACATACCGATAAGTTCCAATGATAGGGAAATTTCTTTACAAGAGGTAATACTTTAGAACCTTGAGTATGATGTAATAAATGATCATCCAACTTAGATCTACCAGAAAAAGGTTTATATACAGTTCACGTCGGTAGAAATTCGGTAATCGTATCTAAAGAAGTAGCTGTATTAGAGAACGTTTGCCTAGATCTGAAATTTATTTCTTTGTATATCTTTCCTGTTAAATCTTGTTTCACATAACAATCTGCGTAATACCAAATGAGTCTTTTAGGCATAGAGGCTGTACTTCGCGCAGATAGGTTCATACCGCCACCTCTGCTAATGACGTAAAACCGCGGGTTAGAGAGAATCGTCGTGGGTCAAATCACCACTTTCTTCATGTAGCCCCGCTATAAATTCTTAAAGGATAGCTACGAAGTTTGAATGCCCTGCTTTTCTGAGAAAATATATCTCAAAAGTCTGTAATACATGCCTCATGCATGTGCTATGTATTGGATCTGATAGATTAATAAAATCAGAGTTCTTATGTGTTGATATTGTGAATGAGCCTTGTATATGGAAAATCTGGTTGTGTGATGTGCAATGCTATGATAAAGTGAAGTGTTCAGCCTAAGGTGTTTGTCGGAGGATACGTAAGCATTGATCAGCGTTTTGGTGCCGCAGAAGGTCGTTTGTTGTTGCCAGTGTCTTAGAATCATTGTAAGTTGAAGTTACCATTTTATCTTTTGCTTACTTGCAACATTTAAAGGATTTTGCCATAAGTAGCAGTAATTCAGTATGGCTTCATCGAAAGACTCTTTATCTCATGATCTGTTAGCTCTTGCTAAGTATAAATCTTCTAAATGGTATACTAGGTTATTGAGTCAATCCTCTAATAAACCTCTATATAATGTTCATCTGTTAGCTCAGGAATATGAGCCAGATCCCAACTGGCGCATCCCTAAGTTCCCCGCCTCAGATATATATGATATCTCCATCTCTTTAGTTTAAATCTACCACGCTGATTAGATATTGTTCGGCCAATGCCTATCTCCTAATTCAAATTGGTACCCAAACCTACTAATCCAACAATGATATTGACTGGTCTAACTAATGGCTAATGAATATATTCATATTGGTTTAACATGCTTTTGTATTAATCCAATCGATTCGGCCCGAAATCTTGATACTGCATTCTATATGTACATAGACCCCGGCCATAATACCTTTAGGATGCCTTGATTTCTATTTCAAGCCCCTTTGTATAATGGTCTCACCGTCCCTACCTCGCCCTCAAGTTATAAAGTCTCCTTAAGATTTCCTTATATTAATTCCTTGTTACAAGACTATGTACAGTTTGCAGGCTTTAACATGGTCGAAGGAATCTAAAACTGCACAATTACATTCTCCATTTGTCTACATGAATTTGCTCTCACAACCATGCCTACCTGAATCCTAAGTTACCTCAAACGTGCTACATCAGAAAGTGTGGTGGTTGGCCCTGGAAACGTTTCTCCACTAACTCTTGGTTTTTGCCAATTAACAAAATTAGAAGAGTGGTCTGCAGAATACGAGCCTATCTCTGCAAAAATACAACCTCTTATGCCTAAATAACTCACTGTGTCTATGAATTCTGTTGGTAAACAAGTTTTAAAGCTAGGAAGGTCACAAATTCAGATAATACAAGATCTTGATAGGATAGCCTTTCTAATCTCTCTCAGTAAGTACTTCAAGATCAGATTCTGCCAGACATTCTCCTGTACATTCTCCTCCCAGTAACCCTGTATATAAACCCGTTTCTGGTAGATCTAAATTATATAATCATTTATTACATCATACTCAAGGTTCTAAAAATTATTACTACTATAAAAGAAATTTCCCTGTCCAAGAACCTTTCCCTTCTGATGATTTAAAAGCTTATCCATCCTCATACACTCGCACTCTTTAACTTAATGGTGCAAATTTGAACATCATGGTCAACATCCTGATTGCTCTGAGTGTCAAGATCTAGTTGTCCCTACAATTAAAATGTTTGATTCTCCTCTGCCTAGGAGTGGAAAAGAGAAAAGGACAGAACTACCATACATACATTTAGGACCAGGGAATCATATCCCAAAATTTCAAAATGACATGGTGGCAGATATGGATTTTATGCAATATAGGAATGCATGCCATCCCTGACACAAGACCGAAAAAATTACTTAAATCCACGTAACCGCGGTGCCTTGCACAAAATATTGATGACATAGCTCAAGATGTCATTAAAACTCAGAGACATCTGAATGGTCTACATTCAAAAATTGATACTTTAGAGCAAAATTAGGAAAATATGAAGATCCAACTGACACCATTCAGAGAAGTTAGAAATAATTGAAAAAGTGCTAATCAAATTTTCATATCAAGAAGAATCACAACCTACTTCTCCTGTCTTAATTCCTGAAACTTCTGATGCAACCTTCTCTTTCTTTGGTCCCCCTATTTCTTCTCCAGACCAAAGACTTTTAACACTGAAGAAATTAGCTTCCAGTTTGGCTAATCCTACCCTAATCCTAATAGATGAAGTCTCCCAACTAGTTATTGATAAACTTGAGTTAGTAAAATCTCAAATATCAACTTCTAGAAACTCAAGCTACTGACTCTAAATAGCTAGTTTAGAACGTCAGTTATCTCTTGTACATATAACTCCTCTTGATTCCTTTGTACATAGTCTTTCAATAAAATCTATGGACGGTGAGACAAAACCTAACGAAGAAAAACCTGAGTCTTCTGGAACTAATTTCCAGTCTGCTTTGGAAAAATGGTGTAATAGTAAATATTCTGGATCCAAGAAAGCCCCTATGAATATTGATGGACAACTCACTGGGCTCCATCAACATGTTGATATCAGCCTCTGCTTTGATTTTTAATTGTAAAAGTAAGACTAAATAGAAATACAATTCAACAGCTGGCATGTGATGGGCTAGAACGTTAAAAGCACAAGATAAGGACAAAGTAAATTGGAGTGATCTTGCTCTAAGAATTACTTGGGGATTTGTCAGTAACCTAAATTTCTGGTGGGAAAGAATAACTCCTAGAAGCAACCTTAGAATAATCCGGCATGAGAAACCTATAGATGAGCTAGTTAAAGCAGTAGTTCATGAATTCTATGGAGATATAAAAGTCAATATGAGTCATTTTGTTGATCTGTTCATGAATCAAAGACTTTGCCATCTCTCCCAACTACCAAAATATTTCAGCCATACGCAACCCTCCTCTATAAAGTAAATCGATCCCATTAATGCTGCATATTTACTTAAAAATATCTATCTTCCATGCCGTAGAGTCTCCGATTCAACATAAGAGCGATTGTCACCGCCTAGAACGGAATGTATGAGAAAGAAGACACTTAAATTTTAAAGAAACATTTAGGGATTTGATTCTTCAAGATGTGAAGTTTTTAATGAAACTTCTAGTTTTGGATGTAATCAGAAGAAGAAATCCAAAAAGTGGTCTGTAAATGATTATGGTTGTTCTGACTGTGTTTCCCAGAAACACCGAAAATCTACAAAGAAATACCCTCGTAAATTTTCAGCTCCACGATCTGATAAGAGAAAAGTTTTCTTTAGAAAAAGGCCACAAAATGCTAAGAAGAAGCACAACTCATGCTTTATTTGTAAAAAGCCTGTCCATTGGCCGTCTCAGTGTCCTCTGCAGTCGAAGACCAAAGTCCAAACAAAAATCATGGATTTTTTTATCACAACATATGATCCAACTGAATGGGAATTAGTCTCTCACCGCTCGGGACAGGACATTTCGTTACCGATGATGTTGATTCCTGGATAATGACTCCATCCTTCTTTTCCTCGACTGGACAGCTCTTTTACTAATTTGAAGAACTAACTCTTAGATATCAAATGGATGTCTTCTTTTGTTGATCTTAATTCTCTTCTTGTACAAATATCTACCCTTGAATCCAAACTTTCATCCCTCACTCCTGGTCATTTCCAATTATATTGATCACTATTCTCTGCCTAGAGTACCGAATGAACAAATACAAGCTCTCCAGCAGCCAAGCATGTTGACTATTCAACATTATACACCCACTGATGCATAGTTTGTTCCTACTCTTGTCCAACCTCCTGTTATGTAGAGTACTAGATCTTTTATCCAACATGAGGCAAGAGGCAAAGCTCTAAGTCTTTCTCCACATATGGAAGAACAATCTCTAGAAAATACTATCTTCCATATAGAACAAGAAATCAGAGAGAAAGAAGATTTAGAACGTGATCTTTGGAAAAATTTGAAACTATAGAGAGAAGAACCGAAATCCTAAAAGAAAAAAAAGAAATGAAGAATTTGTTGGATGTTCCTGGAAATTAGATAGAGGTCAATTCTCAGAATAAATAATAAAAGGCCTAGATGATAGACTTGCCATCACTATCTACATTAAAGTATCAGGATATTTGCACTATGCCTTGGATTCTCAATTAGATACAGTAGCCATGAATTCATAAAAGCAATCATAATTTCTAATATTACCGCTAGCCCAGAATATATCTTCAGAAATTACCAAGACGTAATTAAAGATTACCCATATAGATCCATATTTCCCCATATACATCCAAGAATAAAAAATTCCAGTAACCTTTTACAATTTTGATACTGGATCTGATATCCTACTAGGCCAAGATTTTGTGAATAAATGCCTTCCACTAACAGTTGGTAATAACTTAGGTTGGTTATATGTAAATGAAAACTACTAGTACCCTAGTAACTGCTCTTTGAAAACAAAATATAAAGAAAAGAATCTACTAAGAAAGTAGAACAGTATGCTAATAGCCTCTCAAGGATCCGTATAGTTTTATTAATAAGCATGGATCAGAAGTTATCAAATAAATAAAAGAAAAGATTGAAATGATTGTAATTTCCAATATCCTCATGTTTCTTAGACTAGGATCATGATTTTGTGAATCACTGCAGAAGATTACATCCCTAAGCCTCAAAAAGCTTTTGCCAATCATATGTCAGCCACAAAACTTGAATACTATAAGCAAGAGATTGCATAATTATTGGATATAAAGCTTATAGAGAATAGTAGAAGTCCATGGGCATGTCCACCATTTTATGTCAAAAAACATAGTGAGAACGTAGTGCTGGCCAAGGATGGTCATTAATTACGTGTAGATTTGAATGAAGCTTTGTTACCTATTAGATTCCCTTTGCCCTCCAAGGAATTATTATTCTCTAAGATTGGGAGTGTAATGTGTTTAGCAAGTTTTATCTTAAGAGTGGATTTTGGCATATTGGCATTATACCCAAAGATAGATATAAGAATGCCTTTGTGGTACCTCAAGGACATTATCAATGGAAAGTCATGCCATTTGGAATGAATGCCCCTTAGGATTTCTAAAACGTATGGATGATATCTTCAGACATATTCATTTTGTAATTGTGTACATAGATGATTTGCTAATATGCTATGTAGATATGAGACAACATGTACAAAATTTGAAGCAAGTTTATGATCTTTTGTTCAAACATGGACTCATGCTTAGTAAATCCATATTATGTTGGGCACAATCAAAGATCGAGTATCTTGGACTTATACTTTCTCAAGGATAAGTAGAACTCCAGGTTCCATATTCTAAAGGAAAATTAGTCGAAGTTCCCATTACGAGATTCTTCGACACAAAACAACTACAGTTGTTCAAGATTTTTAAACTACATCCCATGCTTCTACGAGAACCAGAAATGCGTGCTGATATTGCGTGAAGAGATCGAAAGTAATTCAATAATTCCGAACTACAAAACACGAAGTCCGCATCATTACAAAAAACTCCGTAATTTACCTGCTACATCTTTCGATTCATCCAATCTTAGAAACTGATGTCTCTAATGAAACATGGGCAGCAGTTCTTTTGCAAAAGAATGGTCCAAATATGGAAGAAGTATGTATTTATAATTCTAGATGTTTTTCTGACGTCGAAATAAGATATCCCTCTTCTCACAAGGAAATTCTTGCGGTCAAGAATGGAATAAAAAAGTTTAGGATGTTTCTTAAACCTATCCATTTTAATGTAAGAACTGATTTAAAACATATCAAAGGTATGTTAACTAATCAGCGTTACTTGAATTGTGGGAACAACAGTCTCCTCACGATGGAGTTTATGGCTTGATGGTTATGATTTTGATATCCAATACAAGCCCTAAAGAAAAATTTGTATCTACATCTTCTCACACAAGAGAAGCCTCTCCCATATTGTGGAAAAGCATAAATCAATCAAATGGTGGTTTCATCCTCCTGAGCCTGCGGCTATGGAAGCTCCACCAGATTCAAATGGATCTCTTGGTCTCAGAGAGATTGTAAGCATATTTGTTTCTTGCTTTTTGATTTGCTTAGCTTCTAAAGAGAAAAGTAGTTAGGCCCATCTGGCTTTCTCTAATGTATTTTAGAATTGGATTGATAAGTATAATGGTTATGAATCATATGGTAGATATTTCAGAGAGAATAGAGATTTTTTCAGAGGAATAATGACTGGTGGACCACATCAAGGACAAGTCTATATTAGCCTCTACTCACCTACACTATCATACAAAGATTACTGCAAAATTCTACATCAAATCAAATATGATGGCTATTGCTGGATAACATTTGAATGTGATTTGTTCAAAGATTATTATTATTCTTGGTCGGGATGTATTTATTTGTTCAAGTAATATTGTCCAAGGGATGCATTTCTTCAACCATGTATGCTAAACCTTTTAAAATATGGTTTCAAGGCCGGAAATATGTGAAGCTTCTCAACATGAAGCTTGGTTTGTTTTCAGCTTATCTTACATGAGTAGTGAACTCCACTATGTGCCAACAGATCCATATCAACCTCCTTGCTATAAATTTACTAGCAAATACTATGGTAACTTATGTATTCCTGATAATGAATTAATTCCAACAATGCAAGGATCACCTTTCTATAGGTGCTTCAGTGGGCTTTCTCCCTTTTCGTCAGATCACAGCTCTCCTCCTTCCAATCATGAGTATAATAGTGATTTCTCTTTTGACTATGTAGCAGAGTTTAATATTCATAATATGCTAGAAGTGTGATGGACCCAGTTGTCCTCTATTGTATTAAAGTTTGTTTACCATTTTGATAAAGATTGTAATTCATGTCTATCGGGCCGATAGTGGTGTCCCGACGGTTCGTGGGTTCCGTAAATTCCACAAGTTCAAAGATTAGGAATCTTTTGATTTAGTCTATGTCATTCTAGAAAAGATATGATGGGTCCCCATATGGCCGGTCTGGATCCCAGATACCAGAGTCCACACCCCCATCTATCACCACTTCAGAATCTTTTGTAACCCAAGGTTCAGATCACACTGAACCCGCTTTAGATGTATATATAAGGTCTCCTCTCATTTGGGGCAATTCCTATTATGCAAAGTACCGATACCAATTTATATAGAGCTCAGGTATTCGTGAGAAATTGATGGTCATCATCCATATTGCTCCTCAATGTCAAGATCTAGCTTTCCATACAATTAAAATGTTTGACTCTCCATTACCCAGAAGTGGAAAAGATAAAAGGATAGAACTACCATACAGACATTTAGGACTTGGGAATCATATCCCAAAATTTCAAAATGATATGGTAGCAGACCTTAATTTCATAAAATATAGGAAATCGGATGCAGATCCTTCTCAGGATATTATAAGATTGCAAAATTACTCTAACTATCATTTTGTGTGCCTTGCACAAATTCTTGATGACATAGCTCAAGATGTCATTAAAACTTAGAGACATCTGAATGGTCTACATTCATAAATTGATACTCTAGAGCAAAATCAAGAAAATATGAAGATCCAACTGCACACTATTTTAGAGAAGTTAGAAGTAATTGAAAAAGTAGTTGCTAATCTGAAATTTTCATATCAATAAGAATCACAACCTACTTCTCCTAGAAGATTTGAAATTGAGAAACTCTATCTCTTGGTTTGGATTAGAAGAGAAGATTGTCACTGCTCTACAACATGAATGTATGAGAAAGAAGACAGCCAAATCCTTAAAGAAACATTTAGGATTTGATTCTTCAATTTGTGAAGTTTTCACTGAAACTTCTAGTTTTGGATGTTCTAATCAGAAGACACATACAAAGATGTCTAAAAAAGTCTGTGGTTGTTCTAATCCTAAGAAATATTCTAAACAGACTTCCAATGGGCTTCCCATGCTAAAAGAAAGTTTCTTTAAAGAAGACCATGACTCATAGAGCCAAGCCTTCCTGTTGCTTTTATCATGAACGAAGCTCACACTGGCATCTCTGCTAACTGCCATTTAAGACAAAAGTCTAAACAAAAATCATGGATTTATTTATCACATCATATGATCCAACTGAATGGGAATTAGTCTCTCACCGCCGTGGCGGTGAATATTTCTCTTTCACAGATGACAGTGATTTTGACAATGACTCCCATCCTTCTTATGATTCTGATAGTTCCTTACCACTCGAAGAACACAACTTCTTAGATATCAAAATGATGTCTTTTGTTGACCCTAATTCTCTTTACAAAGATCTACCCCTTCCACCCAAACTTTCACTCGGGTCGGGCTTCAATTATCTGATCACTATTCCCCTCTCAAATAGAGCTGCCCAATGGTCAAATAATACAAGCTTCCAATGCAAGCTGCAGACTATTCATCATTATACACCTACTGATGCAGAGTTTGTCCAACCGCTTGTGAGACAACCTTACAGATCTATTACTCCACATGAACCAAAAGGTAAATCTCTAAGTCTTCTCCAAATATGGAAGACTAATCTCTTGAAAATACTATCTCTCCTTCTAGAACACTATAGATAAGAGAGAAAGAGACTTAGTGCTGATCCTTTGGAAAAATTTGAAACTACAGAGAGAAGAACTTGAATATCTGAAAAAGAAAAGAAATGAAGAATTTGAGAAAGAGATATTCTTGGAAAATGAA
>SNQJ01S0232070.1:0-14148 GCA_010110895.2 Picea sitchensis
CCCTTTTTCCCTTAGTTTCCCAATTCTTTTTAAGTTTCCCTCTTTTCCCTTTTTATCTAAAACTCAAATTAGCAAGTGTATAAAATTACCTTTTACCCCTCATCCCTTTTAATTAATAAATTTTAATTAGCATAAGTAGAAAAACAATCAATTCCGTTATAAAATTTTAGTCCCTCAATATAATTTGATTTTAATAAATTAATTAAATTTCTTATCCCCTTTTCATCGCATTTTTAATGATGATTATTATTATTATTATTATTATTATTTTCTTCCACAAGTATCACTTAGATCTAGTTTTTAATTTTTGAGGTTGGGCGACATTTTTATTAGGTAATTTGTTTTTAAATCTTTCTCATCACATCATTCATTCTAAGGCCATATAGGCTTATTCACATATTAGTTAATAACATGATGCTCCCTTCAGGACATACTAGGTTATATAAGGGTAACACTCACCTCATTATGTTTCCATTGCGCGACGTGCCCTTCAGGATGCACTATGTGCTCCAAGGGTGCCACTCGCCTCTTTCTTCTTTCTTGCACGATGCACCTTTTAGGATTCACTACGTGCTCCAAGGGTACCACTCACCACTTTACTGACTTGGTAGACATCAAAAACCCCTAGAGTCAATTCTACACCAGGTGATCTTGTGGGAGACTAAGGGTGTCTAAGGAATAAGGCCCCTACCTTATTTTGTGCCCCTTAGAATCATCGTGAGAAACTGTTGCAGTCTTCCCTCAAAACATCATGGGTCCTCTCGAACTAGGTAATCATTAACCTACAGTTTGATCCATGACGTGAGTGTTAGTAGGCTGTGGCAGGGATGTTGTCCACATCTCTCCCTCAACATCTCTAGTTGTCGTGTGTGATCCCTCTCCTCCACATGTGAGTCTAGTCGACAAGATATTGTTAGCTTGCATCATCAATGAATCATGTCAGAAATGAAATCAATCATGATAACATCTAATCATATGTGCATATGTCATATCAACAATAATAAAAACCCAATATTCCACTCCCTGACTTGATCCAGAGTCCAAGGGGTTTCATCGATGCATATTCATCCTTGAGGTCCACAATCCTGCACACTCATGAGAACCCAGTCAATAACACTTGTCTATGTCAAAACAACTAAATAACAGGTCATCATATCCATAATGCCTCATAATCATAATAAGACGCCCAATATTATAATAATCCGGATCACTTGCAAGCAAGTGTCCTCAAATAATAAGTTCACTTAATGTGCACAAGAGTGGGATGTTACACATAATATGAAAGCAGAAAAAGATGGACATAAGTATTATGAAGATAAGAATAGGACATCTACAAAATTTAAAGTGGGAGAGCATGTTCATGTGAAATTGAATACTAAGAAGAGCTCATTAAAGTTGGGAAATTGTACAAAAATAGCAGCCAGATTCTGTGGTCTATTTGAGATATTAGATAGAATAGGGTCAATTGAAAACATGTTAGTATTTCCTGCATCCATGAATGTTCATAATGAATTTCATATCTCTTTGATGAAAAAGTATGTACATGATCCTAACCATGTTATTGATGAAATTTGACTCCAATTGGAGCCAGAAGGATAATTTTAGGTCCAATCGGTGCTCATATTGGACGGAAAAGTAAAAATGCTTTGGAATCGAGTCATAGAAATGGTAAAATTCCAATGTACCTTCTACGGTCTTGAATATGCTACTTGGGAGCATGAATATGCCATGCGAGAAGAGTACCCATAACGTTTTCAATACTTTTGAAATTTTGTTTTATTTTTTGTATATTCACACAGGACAATGTCAAAATAAGGGGGAGGGTAACAATACCTCAGTTTTGAGTCCCCAAATTAAATAATTAGTTTTGTTTACTTGATGAAAGGTAGGATTTCCTGAACAATTAAAAGAGGATGGAGTGCCTAGGAAATGTAATACCTTGAACATTGCAAATAATAAAATACATCACTAGCTACAAGATGGAAAAGGAAAATAATTATAGGGGGCTATGATTTCATGAGGGAGGGAGGTAAATGGGATAATTCTTTATATTATATTTTATTTACCCATCTTGGAATTTTAGAGAGAAAGTAGTTACATGAACTTCTTGGGGAAAATTCCATGTGGTTCTTTATTGCATGTAATTTCATAAACACCTCTTGCGAGTTGTTTTGCAGTTCTTTATCATGGTTTTTCCTCATTGTTCACCCATTCACTCTCCATTCATTTACTTCTCATTAATTATTCTTCATTCATTCTCATACTCTATACTATAGAAAAAAAAGGGATCATTATTTTTTTTTAAAGAAAACAAGAATAAAATACTAAAAAGAATTATTACCAATATAGAAATATATGACAATAATTATCTTAATGAATGTATGCTAGTCATGAGTTTTTACCCCAACAAAATCACCTTCATTAATATATTTTTTATGTTTGAAGAAAATCCAGTGGGAAATTTATTTTTCCGAATGACCTCTTTTATAACATTGCTTTCATGCTTTGTAAACTACCATGGAATACTATTTTGGTGTCCATTGCTATTGAATAAATCAAATTTCTCATTGCATGATTGGCTTCCTGAATGTAAGTAGAAATTTTGACAACCTTTTCTTTCTCACTCCTTCCATCTAAGGTTCTCCATAATGTTTCTACTACATTCTTCCTGATATGCGTTGTATAAAACAAATGAGCTATTTGTAGGTGCTCATAGTAGGAAACCTATTGAATTATATAGGGTAACTTTTCATTCTTTGTGGAAGCCCATTAATGCCTTGACAACATTTAAGAAAAATAAATGAGATTACAAAAATAATTGTTATATACAATAAACATAATTCAAGACAGTTTAAAATTGTAAAACATTAATATATATGATACATAGATTAATTGCTTACGTTGGTGATTTCTATTGTATTCCAACTTCCATAGGTGAGGTGTCATTCTTCATGGATTTATTCCAATATCTTCTTTCTAATTGAAAATATGTTTTCTATAGTTAGATGCCTATGGTTCTTAGGGAGGAAGTGCCTATAATTATCAAACACCTCTTTTCATAGAATTCTTAAACGATGATATTTCATCCTACTACCACAAACTGGAAATTAAAATTTATCATTCGTTTGAATACTTGGAAGATATGGATTACTGTCAATATTATTTATATAACAAGGAATTAATATTTAAGAAACATGCATCATATTTTCATAAAATTATATACTATTAAAGTGCATTAGTATGTTACATACCACAAAAATGTGTTATCCTTCATGAATCATTAATTTCCCATGTAAGTATTCCATGGAATTGAAATTTATATTTCCCTATTGGTCTCGAGATGTCATACATAGTGATGCCAACCCATAACTTTAGTAGCTCATCAACAATAGGCTCAATATATACATTTATATTTTTCACTTGATACTTACCAAATTGGTTGAAAGTACACAGAATTACTACCTTGTGTGTGTGTGTGTGTGTGTGTGTACACAAAAATGTGATGTTCAAACAAATATTGTAAGAAAACACCTGGAAAAATCATTGCCAACATTGTGTGCTCCCTCTTTATTGACATCAAAGGAGGAAGGTTATTGTTTATGACAAAAATATCCCACACCATGTAAATAGACCTGATTTCACCAAATGGATTGAAACCATCAACTGCCAATTAAAGCCTAACATTGCGAGGTTCTTCTTTAAAAATAGACCATCTTTCTTCGATGTTCCTTAATGTAGAACCATATGCAATCATACAAAGAACACCATATTCACTTTTGTGTCTTGCATGATAATCCATAAACTATGTTATGCTTTGGCACCTGAACAAACATTGCAAACATGGAATTATTGGAGTATGATGAAGAACCTTGTGAGGCATATTTTTTGTTACTTGATCAGTTTGATATATACTGATTTGAAATTGTAGGCATTTCATTTCCGATGGATAATATCCATGATATATAAAATGATCATTCGGTCATGCATCAATAGCTTGATACTATATTATTATATCTTTCACAATGACGCACAACTCTCAGTATGTATGAGGTAAATTATTTCACGGTGGTAAGAAAAAATCACCTAACAATCTACAACACAAAAAATAACTAGTTAATGTAAATAATAGTAATCATAAATATTGAATCCTTAATTTACACATTATTTGACACCAAAAGTAGAGAAAAAAATTAACATTTATGTATATGTGACGAATTATATTACGTACCTTAGGATATGTGAAAGACAAGTATTTGAAAAAACATTCAATACCCTCAAGTTCACCAACAACTTTATAGAAGAGAGAATATTTGCGCTTAGGCCTTCATAAATGGGTTGGTGTACCTTCTCAAGCAGAGGTACATCATGAATATCATCAAATGTTTCCTCATCGATAGGACTAAAGATGTCTTGGATCAATCTATTTGTCCTATCATCTTCCTCAACAATATTATTGGTGTCATCTTCTTCCATAGGATTGAATTTATATAAAATATCCATACTATTTTTCTCATCTTCTACAATAGTATTTCTACTACTACTAGGCACATTATCTCGAGCCACACGCCTAGGAAGATTTATCTTTATAATTACAGACAATCAATAAAATTAGTGTATATAAAAAATATTGAAATGAAAGAAAGAATTATAAATACACTCAATACAAAGACATATAATGAATAACTTACCATGGGACAATATGTATAACCCCCTTCAACATGCCCATACCTCCAACAATGTCTTTCCATTGTTTTTCTTATAATTATTCTTATATTAAATCCCTTGCATTCATTGCAAGGGAAATAACATTTCATATCACCTTGTGCCCCCAATATCGCCCTTAACTTAGTAAGTGTCCTTTAATTCTCTTCATATGTAATGTTTGGAATTGGGATTTCCTATTACAACAAAATCCATTGAAGCAATATATGTATAATACACAAATATATTATTAAAATAAAAATGTCATCGAAGATTGACCCCATATGTACTAGAGAATTAAGCCATTGTCATCGTAGATTTATTAAAGGTTTATAATAGTAGTTAACAATTAATCAAGAAATTAAAACTATATAGTTCTACCACATAATATGCAAATATTCACTATAAGAAAGTAAGAAAATCAAATAAGAGAGCATAACTAGACCAAGAAAAAATGTATAGTAATTAAATTGAATTGAATAGACATGTCCATGCCTATTTCATGTTGGGTATGTGTCGTATTCTTTGCATGACTAGACCTGGTGTTTGTGTTCTACCAAGCGCATGGGGGGTTCATAGGGGGGCAGATACCACCTACATAGGGGTTGGAGGCACGACCTCCATAATTGTTTTTGGCATTTTTTCATTCATTTTTAAGTGATTTTTGAGCACATGGTTTTCATCAATGTTTATAATTTTGGTTAAGGAATTAGGGTTGTTGACTAATCTGAGTCCATGGATTAAGGGTTTGGATGTCAAAGGATCATATATATATATATATATATATATAACCAATGAATATATGATGAATACATATTAGAGGTGCAACTCTAAACAGGTTGTTGGTTTTATCGGTTTGGGTTTCTAGGGTAAAATCTTTGTGTAATGTATGTATGTGCCATGTATATTTTATGTTTTTATTAACAATTTTTTTGCAGTAATTTATTGTACAAGATTAAAATCTACATTTCCTAGGAAACAATTTATGTCCCCAAATAAAAGAGGATCTAAGGGTTATGGATCCAATGTGGGTATTTAAAAGGAAAAAAAACAAATATTAAAAATTTCTAACCTTCAAACTACAAAATCTGAGCTATGGAGATAAATAATTGGATCTAAAACAAGTAGCGCATATACAAAAGACTAATATTCCATGCATTGAACAATGACCATAAAAATATTTTATAATTTTCGTACCTACAACAAAATAATCAAAGTCAATCACCACCATTATAATTCTAATAAACGTTGACTATGTCAAAGTTGACCAAGTCAGTGACCGTTAAACCATTTTCAAATGAGTAGTTGGAATTTTCTAGGTGAGTCGCAAGACCGACATAAGTGCATCACTATATAGACTATCTTTCATCTCTAGAATGACAAAATTTTGTCTCTAGAGAAACAAAAATGTGTTCCTAGATTGATGAAATATCATCTCAAGATTCATGGAACTGGAATTCCTTCGAAAGTACAACACATATTGGGGAACCTAGAAAAGAATGATTAAAAATTTAATAATTATGTAGTAATTTGTGACATTATGGTTAATTTTATCCTTATCCTCAAAATGTTTCATCGAATATTGACCCCATATGTAGTAGTGAAAATTTTATTATCTGAAACTGCCCAACAAATAATTTATAGAAAAAATCCCAAGATGACTGATTTAAAAATGAAAGCGAGATGAGTCAAAAACCTTATCTTTTGTAGTCTATATCTTTGAAAGTATAATGACCTAGACCCTAAAAGTTTTACTAGAGGTACCTTGATATGCCTCCTAAGTAACCTCCAAACTTCTCCATGTGATGCAAACCAAAAAAAAAATTATAGTGAAAATTCCAAGATGATTCGTTTGAAGTAGAAAAACCCTAGGATCGATTCTCTTGATACCAAATATTATGAGCCAATGCATTGAGAATTTTTAAAAATCAATAAATATACTCCACTTCTAGGGGAAACCTCTTTTTACAATATATCCAATTTAGAATACAAGATAAGATGATCCTAAGACTAGGTCGCATTTGTATATATATAGGAGACAAATGGTACTTGATTATAATGAAAGGGTGCAATGAAGGGTTCTGACCTACATACAAATATAACACTATAGATGTAATAATTTAATATATAGGGATTATGTATCTAGCCCGGTTATTTTCAAGGCTCCAACTAATTAAAAGTTTTCTAAAATCTCCTACTTTAATGACTAAAATTTAGTTTAGAATTTCTTTCATGATTTTCTTATACTTGGAATAAACCAGGAATAGATAGTAACAACATAATAATATCAACAACAATAGTATAATAATGATAACAACAACAAAATAATGATAACAACAACATAATACATACCTCCACCTGCAGGTTGGTTTATCTAGTCTCTTTTTTGTCCGATCCTATTATTGTTCTTGCCTAGACTGAATATTAACCTCCCATCCAACTAGCAACAACCTCTCTGGCTCCCTATCTATAGGAATCCTTGTGGTTTCTTGGCCCAGGAGCCCAAAATTCATAGCAACAACAGTTCCCTGTGAGAGCTTCCCAAAAACCATTCCTCCAATTTCTTCCTCCTCATCTCCCTTTTAGAAATTCATAAATCCTCAAACAGAAATAAGATCCCTCTTCCAAATCCTCCCCTTCTTCCTTATCCTCCTCCCTCAAATCCCCCCCATTAATTCCCAACAACCTTATACCCCCATTAATTCCCCAACAACCGTATCCCCCCATTAATTACTTCACCCACCCTTTTAATAATAAAATAATAAAAGACTCATTAATACATTTTAATAATTAATAAAATTTAAATTAAAAACTCTGATAAAATTAATCAATTTGGGTTGTTACATACACCCACCCTTCAAGAAACTTTGTCCCGAAGGTAGAGTAATTTACAATACAAGGGTAACAACACACGATTCATACATCCACAACAAATAATCAACATCATCGATTTAAAACACTTATACATACTAGTGTACATGTGCAAGGCATACATGTGTAGCTAGCACATACATGACTCATACATGTACTAATGAAAATAATTATCACACCTAAAGTATTTTTTGTATGTGTCCAATCCAATCAACAAGACCATTCATTTCATAAAAGATAGTAAACTATTTAAATGTTCACAAAATTCCTCATTTACAATAATTTAGCACAAGCTACAATCACTTAGATAATTTTATTTTAGTTAAGTAAATATAAATATACATATATACATATATTTTTCTTTTTCAAAAAGAGGAAATCAAGAAATTTTTCTATAAGGTGAAATCCCCACACACTCTCAACTACTTCTATTCATCCTTCCTCCCTAACTTACTTCCATCTCCCATCCCTATCCTTCCTCTGTTGGACTATCTTGGAGCATCAACTATATTGAACTAACTCTAAATAGAACCCATAAGTGAAAGTGTCAACTCTCTTGACCAAGCTTCCCCAACAGGAAACTGACAATCATCATCACACATCTAGGGGAGTGTGAGATAACACCGTCCTCCCATGAATCTAGGTTTCAGAAGACACACAGTGGGAAATGCCTCCACCCCTCTTAATAGGACTAGGTTCCACACCCTACCATCGAACATACAGTGGCACTGTGTTTCTAGGAATTTTTTAAACATCCCTGTTGTTATGACAACAAGAGGCACACAAAAGGTAATTTGTTTTTCTTAAGCATCTGAAAGAACATCACCATATATAACAAGTTTTACACACCATCCCGTACATGAATGGAACCTTATTAACAACAACAACGGAACAACACCGACAGAAAATCCAAATAAAGATGTGCTAAACACCTCACCCTACTCATCAATCCATCAATCCCAATCCACAATTAACATGGCACATGGGTAATCATGTGCAAAACGCATCAATATCAATCAACTCCAAGGCCGAAGAGAGATTATCAATTTATACACACTTGACTTGATTAGGGATTAAGTTCGTTAAGAAACATCATTGTTAGATAGTTAATTAGAGATTGAAAGGCACTATTGTGTCATAGATTAATGATCGAAAATGTTATTATCTATTAATAACATCAACATGATACAATCCTTAGGGAGAGTGGCATTTATTATTTTTGAGAATAAGAATCACTGGATGTTAGTAAGACTTAACATTTACTCTTTAACTAAGGTATATTTTTCATTAAATACCATCACAAGCATCTACCTAGGCTAAGCCTTTTAGTTATCAAGTGTTTTTCAATAAAAAGGGTATCAATGCAACCTTAAGGTAAATATGTAATTCTAGTGGTATCATCTATTAATTTGAAAATATTTTAACACATCACCTGAAAATATTTTAACACATCACCACCCCGAGTATCCTAATACAGCTTGGGTTAACATTAATTTTTAACTAAATTAGCATTACAAGAATTTGTTACTGATACAAGAAAATAGGAACTAATACATCAATTGTTTTTAGAGTGACAGGATTGCCTGGACATAGTAAAGAAAACACAAATAACGTATCATGCTAAGGAAATAAATCACTCGTTTCAGTAAAGAAAAATGGTTTACTCTGGTCAACACACATGGAGGTATCCAGATAACATAGAAATGGAAATCACGAAGGGGTAAGGTTGTTGTCATAAGGAAACATGAAACCTCTGCCATAAACTAGTACAAACGCCCATATATTAAGTGTTGTGTTAACACAATAAATCGATGTTGATAAGGAGGAAATCATAGGCCATTAAAGGATCACTTCTCAGCCAACGATTAGGTAAATCCACAGTCAACAGGTAAAAATAGTTGTATGGTTATTAAAGGGAATGCAGACTTCTTTAAACCAATGCAGGCACAGTCATAAAATTGCAGGGAAAAATATTAATCCTGTCATATAAATTTGTGAAACCACAGGGTAATAAAATAAGTGGCTGGGTAAAAACCAATCGTTGTCGAATAATATCCATAATTTGCTGACTACAATCACCAACGAGAAGCCTAACCTTTACAGGAATGTTGAATAAATGATAAAGTTGAATATTAAAAGAAAGAAGGTGTTTGTGAAAAGAAAAAGACTCGCAGACATTTAAATTCTGGAAGCACTGTAGAAAAAGTCATGGGTAAGTTGTTATCCAATTACAATGACTGAGTCTACATAGATCGCACGTGAGTCTGCGAAGGCACTAGGCGAAAGGTAAACAGAATGGGCAAGGCTGATTGGTAAAAAGGGTTTGTAAAATGCAAGGTAAACTCGACCAGGCGTGTAAAACTTAGTCACGCTTATGAACAACTTGTTTCCTTTCAGTCAACTATGGATCTGTGTAAAACTCAGCCATAAAACCCCTAAATTACCACCATCGTATGACTAAATCATAAAAATAAAATTAGACAGTTAACAGGGAAAATAAAAACCCTTACTGTAAAGAGAAATCAAATATAAAGGTCGTAGATTTCTCAGTGCAAAAATACAAATCCATAGCCTGACCACCCATTTAATCCATTTTGGCCTCCCAAATCCAGCGTCTTAACTAAAAAATAACAAAATAATAGACCTATTCTCTTGATTGTGCAACTAAACTTATTTCTCTAAATATCACCATGAGATCAGAAAGGAAAAAACAACCAAAAATACAATGATAAATATCATCGTGAGATCAGAAAGAAAACAACAGCCAAAGAGCCAGTTATAGGGCATCAAAGAGTAAACACAAAATGGTCCGTGCAATGTTATACGAAAAAATTGGCACCAGTGCTGCAAACTAACCCCCACACCATATTAATGGTGTAACATCCCATTCATGTAACATGTTAGGTTATAAGCAAAAATACTAATGTCACCCATTAAAACTATACAACGCACTCAGAAAAAGGGTAATCACATAAGTAAAATGGTAAAAACGCTGAGAGAAAAGAAAATAAAAATAAAGGCAATTGTTGAGCAAGGAACTGGGAATGGAGGTGCATCAAACAAGGTTACAACAATAAAATCGAAGCCACTATATAATTTAAGATGTGGTCAATAACATATCAATAACATTGCGATTTTACCAATCAAGAGATGGGAACTATCATTAAACTCATAGAGAATAAAATTCCATCAACGCAAAGGTGATATAAAAATGTAGAAGGTAATGCGTTGATCGCAGAGAAAAATAAACAATACTCAAAGGTAATCAATTGCAAGAAGGCGCAATGACCATACATCAACCAAGAACAATCAACATGGGTAGATGACTGGGCAAACACCTCCTTTTCTCATCATCCACGCACAGAAAAGTAGGGCATTAGAATATATAGGTCACTGTGCACCAAAGTGACGACCGTCGATTTGTCTCTTGGCCGACTGCTCAGGCATGGACAGACGAGATAGGGATGAGGGAGAAGTAAAAAAACAACTCTTCACAACAAGCCAATAAAACCAATAGGATAGTCACCACATTCAGGGATTAAATGCCAAGAGAATCAAGTCAAGCAACGAGCTTAAGGCTATGGGAAAAATTAAGTTCTCGGTTGAAATGCTAAGTCAAAATTTTTTTACCCAATTAAAAGTACAGAAATGAAAGCGTAAGTTATAATAATAATCTACCATGTAGAATACAATTAAGCGTATCGTAGCCCAAGTTGTCCGCTCTGATTCGTTGTCCCATGTGCTCCATGTAGCTCCCGCTTTCCAATTGATAAGACTTCACCAATACCTCCCATTCAATGCTAGGGGTACTCTTCTTGCCCCTTAGCCCCCCAAACCACAAAGGGGCCATGCACAGTAAACCAGAGAACAGCTAGCTCCCATCTCACCTTGCAAGGCTGAGATACCACTCTTCACCGAGCAGGGTATCCCAACTCCCACAATCTAAGTCAGTCAAGTCTAAAATTCTGTAGCGTAACGTTACGCATCGCAGAAGAGATCCATCCTCCTCCTCCTCACTACTTTATATAAAGTTTCTAAGTCCTCTCTTTCCCAAATTCCCATTTAATTTATTGTTCAAAAATTTAAGTCAGAAAAATCCTCCCCGTACATGTGTCACCCATCCCCTTCATTGCACCAAAAAATAATTTCATTAATTATTTAATTACTCCTATTTACCTTACCCACCTAGAATTATTCCTAGAATCCCTCCTAGGTGTCCCCATATTCTGTTACACATTTTAATGGCTTACCCCCTTACTAATTTACTAGTTGAGTTTGATTTAGAAAGTTCTTAAATGCAAGATACCTTACTAAGTTAGTCATTCTTCTTCTTCCTTATGTTTCCCTTTCTCTTTAAGTTTCCCCCTTTTCCCTTAGTTTCTTAATTGTTTTAAAATTTCCCTCTTTCTCTTTTCATTTAAAATTCAAAATGGAAAGTGTAGAAAATTACTTTTTCCCCTTTTTCTTTTTAATTAGCATATGTAACAAAACAATTATTTTTCCCTTTTCCCCGTTTTAAAATTTTATCCCCCAAAAGATTTTTATAAATTAATTGAATTGCTTACCCCCTTCTCGTCACATGATTAATGATGATGATGATTATTATTTATTTATTATTATTTTTATTTTTATATAAATATATATTTTTATTTTTATCACAAGCATCACTTGACCTAGATTTTATTTTCCTAGGCTGGGCGACATTTTATTACGGAAATTGTTTTTAAATCTTTCTTATCATGTTATCTATTCTAAGGCCATCTAGGTTTATTCTCTTATTATTTAACAACATGATGTTCCCTTTAGGACTCACTAGGTTCTCCAAGGGTGCCACTCACCTCATTCTGTTTCCCTTGTGCAACGTGCCCTTCAGGATGCACTACGTGGTCCAAGGGTGCCTGTTAAGCTCTAATATTGGCTCATTACCCCTTAATTGGGGCATATTACATTAGTAATTTTATTTTATTTATGTCGGCTTTATTCCATTAGTTGTAATTATACCTCCTAGTCTCTTATATATACCAAGGAGACATTTTCATTTAGAATCATCTTGTACTTGAACATTTATGTGGGGTAAAAGGAGGTTGCCCCCTCAAAGAGGCTTATTATCTGAAATTCTCTCTTTTTCAAGGCTTTGAATACTTATTTAGAGGTTTTTCTATGCTATATTTGTTGATACTGAGAGGGGGGTGAATCAGTATCAAGTAAAATTTAAAACCTTTTTCAACTTATACTTAAACCATTCAACTATATCCAATGAGCAATGAACAATAGTATAAGAGTTACACCAATACACCATAATACACCATGCACAATATATGAGAAATACTCAATAGTTATTGTTCAAGGGAAGTAATGACTTCCAAAGGTAGCTACAACTTCCAAATGTAAATGGAGGGATAAACATCCAAGAGGAAGATACAATCCTCCAATATCAAGAGAGAGTTGAACTCTCCATCCTTGCCCCTTCCTTCCACCCAAGAATCTATGAGAGATAATAAAACTTTACATTAAATCATTTCCATCAACCAATCATCACATAGAACCTGATAATGCTTCCTCAGACTTCTTCAATTTATACAATTCTTCAATTCTTAGAGTACTTTGATCCTGTATATAATATTACTGAATGTATTCTTTGAAACTCCTCCAAGTTTCACTCCTTGAATCCTCCCCAAAAAGAAGTTATAGAAAGAATGGTAGACCTTATACAATTCTGGTCTATTTAGGAGACCAAACTTGTACAGAATGTCCCACGCTCAATATTTAACATCCGATTCTGAAACTCGCACAAAAGAAAATACAATCTATACTATTTCCAATTAAATTTTTTCCACGTAATTTGGATTCTCGATGAATAAGTTATGATTGTTTTACCCGAAACACCTGTTTATTGACTAGCTTCACGACTGGTCACAAACCCTATATTACACAGAGTGTATCTCCATAATTATACCGAATCAAGAGATGAAATTTTTACCATAGGTATCTTGATATGTCTTCTCAATACCATAGCAATTTCACCATCTGAATCATTCTAGAAAAAAAGTTCTAGAAAAAATGGTAAGATGACCTAAAAATATCATACCTCAGAACACATCACCAAAAGACTTCATCCTCCCTTGAAATCTGGCCTTCTTTACTTCTTATTTCCTTTGAAATTCAACTTTTATCAAAATAAATGTATAATGATGTTTATTTATACCATTTATATCACTTCATTTTAACATTAGGGCCGACCTGACACTTTCTTATTTTGTAACTCTTTTCTTTAATTATCTTCAGGGCCTACATGTACTTCCTTCTTCAATTCACTTTGTCATCTTCAAAAATTCATTTCTCCTCAACCATGAGGATCCATTTGACGTACCACATACCAATGGAAACAACATGATGTATACTATCCATTCATGGGTGGTGTAAATGCATGTGTATTTTCCTTCATGTCCAAATACCTTTATCAATCTTGCGGTCCAAAACCCATGAATAGGGTTGACATCAATGACAACAACCAATCTTCCAACAATCTCCCCCTTTGTCATTGATGGAAACACTCATGCTCCCCCTATAATCATG
>SNQJ01S0232071.1:0-14148 GCA_010110895.2 Picea sitchensis
CCCGTCTCGTATCGGATGGGTAGTTGGAAGTGTGTGAGGAAGGACATGGCGAGGGAGTTGAAATCGTGAAAAGAAGCACGTGGTAATTCAATATACCATTTTGCTGTGGAACCCGTAAGTGTCCGTTGGAAAAGACACAAACGAATATAATCGTCCATGAGGGAGTTGGATGAGCACCAAACATGGAAAGTCATCACGTGGTTGTTCGGGTCTTCTCTAGATTTTCTGTCGAATTTTGGGATATCAGAAGGAAGTTTTGCTGGAATAGTTGGCCAAATCGAAGAATGATAAATGGGATCATTCGTTAACCAAGACAAGTCTGGAAGATCCAGGGTAGCCAGAAAAGGTAGTTGTCGGTTAACCTGGGGGTAATGTTGGTGTGGCAGAGGTACACCAGTGGGGCCCATTATCGGGTTATGTGGATAATTATAACTAGTGGGCCCTCTCATATGAGGTTGGTTTTGACCAAGGTACGCAGGATTTGAGGTGTTTTGAGAAGCATGTGTGAGCGGAGGATAACCAGATGGGTTTTGAGGGTTATGGGTTGGGTTGGGCATTTGTCCATTAGGAGGTTGTTGCAGAGTCTGCAAATTTTTTCCTGTCGGGAAGTGCGGGTTTCCTGAAAAAGGAACGTTCCATGGATTAGATGCGGCAGACACAGTTTGTCCCATGGAAGCATGCGGATTTCCTTGAAAAGGGACGCTCCATGGATTGGGTGCGACAGACACATTTTGTCCTTGTGGTTGATGGTGGACTCCGACTTGAGGTTTCCCCCCAGCATGAGGGTGCCCCCCGAATGGAATTTGTCCTCTGGTGGGAGGATGCCCCCCAACTTGAGGTAGAGTTCCTAGGATTTGAGAGCCATACGTAAAAGATTGACGAACATTGTCGATTGGGTTAGGACCACCAAGGCCAGTCCCTCCGGGTTGTTGGATAGGTATGGAACTTCCCGGTACAATTTGGGTAGTGGTTTGGGTAGTGGTGATAGCGGATGCATTCAATTCCCTAAATCCAAAAGGGAGTGTAGGTCTTGGTGTTACAGGTGTGCCAATCGGGGCTTGATTAACTACCGCATTATCGGCAGGGATAGTCGAAATGTGCGGGGCCATTGTTGAATGGGCCGTCTGGAGGGGAATAGTAGGTCTTGGGCCAATGAATGGTACGTTCATACCAATGGGTGGTATGTCTATAAAAGTGGTGGCACCGGTGAAATTATTTGGAGGTACCGTGTAGGAAGAAGATGCGTCGACACCTTCCCCTATTCCATAAAGATCTCGCACTAGGCGTGGTGGACTCCGAACAATGTCCTCAGTCCAAAAAGGGTCATTGGCTAAAGGGTTTTGAGGGGACCCGGCCGGAATGTTAGAAGGGTTTATGACAAAAAATTCTCCAGCGGAATTTAGGTGGAGGATCTGTCGTTCGTATCCCTCCGGAATGCGATAAGCTTCCGAAGATTTTGAGACAATTCAAAAATTCTCCAAAGGGATGGGAACTTCTTCCTGGGAAGTTGTAGTGTTTTGAACCTCTCTCTGTTGAGGAGATTCCTCCGTAGAATGAGGGGGTAAAGAGGTGTTCCCTTCCATGTTTTCTGGAGGAAGTCCCTGTAGCCTCCGCGAACAGCGTGGAGGGTCGATGTTGGTGGAAAAGAGTTGATGGAAGAAATCTATGGCCAACTAGCGAAAAGAAACAACACACGCTAAAAAATCTAAGAATCACAACCAAGAAAACATGACCTTCTTTTGATGACCGTACTAGTTGGTGATGAAATCCAACGTCGCGTGATCAAGTCCAGAAGGGGTGGGGATAGGGTGGAGCAGAGTTACAATGGTGACACCTTATGAGGACTTACGCCTTGGGTGCAAGCTTCCTTGGTAGTGTGGATTTACCCTCCAAGGAGGGCGAGTGAGTTTGACCAATGTATGCTCGAGGGATGCGATTGAGAGACTTCCCTTCATTGTCACCTTGTGTAATACCCTATATATTATGGCCACTAAAGGTTACCAATTAGTAGTATCCCACAGTGAGGAAACGGTCATGATCCAGATCGAGCGATGCAAGGGTAGGGTATCGATCCCAAAATCAACTAAAAGTCTTCCACTTGATAATTATGGATTCCCTCAAAGTGACCCCCATATCACGATCAGCCACCACAATCGGTTAAACCGCGGAGGTTAGTCAGTAGCTGCAGAATGAGACCTAGATGCGTGGCTGCTTGTGAGAGGGATCGAGGTAGACTTATCACGATGGCGGATTTGACTCTTCCTATATCAAGATGCTAATGTTTGTTTTAGGAACTTTGGAGATTTATGCTCACGACCTAATCAAGTACTACACCTAGTCTATTGTTGGTGTAGGATCCTAGAAAAGAAAATTTTTCTAGATAATTTTAATTAGCGTTGATTTTTTATGGTTGTTCTTTCTGCAAGGTGCATGGAAATTGAAACAAATGGAATTATGACTTCGGACCCAAAGAATGCATCGAATATGATAAGCAATCATTTTCTTTCGATGAGCGTCTATCTAAGGGAGAGAGAGAGAGTTCTTTTTCACTTAACAAGCACAAATCTGAGAGTGTCCTCAAGCGATTCTTTTCTCAATCAAATCTGATGTAATGTAAAAACTTTTAGAAATGCCTTCTAATGTGCACAATAAATCATGGATATTCTTTTTCATTGTTAGGTATGAGTTAAAGATCAATCAATCATAATGCTTGTCTTGCTAATTGTCTTTGTATGCATGAAAATCAAACTAGCACAAGCTAAGTCATACAAACAATGCACCCTTTCATTGCAATCAAAGCGAAAAGCGAAAGCGATCAAAAAAAATTCACACCCAAAGCAAAATTTGAAGAACAATGACCTTGACTCAAATCCAGATAAATGGAGTGCAGTGGGCCTTTGATGACCTTCACGGGGTTTTTCGTTCAGTCGACGAGGAGATAAAGACAATGCATGGGTCAGCCGAATTTCACTCAACAGGGGAAAACTCAATGAAAATGGTGAAGAAGGCTACAAAATACAATCAACAAGGTATTTATTCTTTAAAAAGACAGATGTCAAAGCTAAAAAAGAAGAAAAATGACTCACAGGATCACTCGACAAAGAGAGCCCGCAGGAGGCAAGAGCCACGAAAAGCGAAGAAAACTGATTCTGCTTGGAGGGGTTTGGGCCAAAGCGAGGCTGGTGCTGTTGCCAAAGGAAATGAGAATTATAGCGCTCACGTGTAAAGGTATGGAAACATTGGTGCTCTATTAACTTACTAGAGACAGAGGCCTTGAGGGTCTAATAGTCCCAGAAATGTCAAAAATTGTCAAAAATTGAGATTGAAACTTGATAAGTATGTTGAGTGTGATAGGTAAGGAGCCAATCCAGCTCATGAAACTAATCAAAGAGGAGTGAACCAGGATTCTGAAACAATCAAGGGATAGAACTAGGTCAATGAGGAGAAAAATCAAAATAAGAAATTTCAAACTTGAGGCTATCTCCCCGATTAAGATTACATGGAGTTTACGTTGTAGGAAAATCTCCTAGCGGATGGGTAGATCACCTCTAGAGCTTGAACTTAACCCTAGATAGAAAAATGATTAAACGTGGACACTGAATTCCTTTCAAATCTATCTAAAATGCCATGAAGAAGGAAGGATAACAAAGTGCCTCTTGTCGACGTTTGTCTGCACGCTCCAATTTGCACTCCAATCCTTTTGCTCGGTGAGTTAAGTGGAACAAAGAATGACCACTTCCTACTCTATTGATATTATCTTGAAAATGGATCTATCGATAAATGATAAGTTCATGTGACATTAGACACAAACCCGAGAAAGAAGCAATTGGCGTGTCATATTGATGAGAATAGCGACAACGGTGCCACAATCGTAGATGCAAATGCAACAACTTCATCAAGTCCCCATCGTCTAACCCTTGCCTGAAATATCCACAACACCGGATAATAGCAGCTTTACTGATCACTCTCTTTTGGTTGGCTATGAGTTTCCTCTAATATCATAAGTTTCATATATTCCATTCTTCCCCCCTTTCCACCATCAGAGAGCCTACTTATATAGGTTAAAAGGAGCTTAACCTCTTGGAGTTATCTTTAGAACAAGTTGAGGAACCATCTCCTTAGATCGAGGGATCTCTTGATGAAACCAAAAATTCAAACACAACTGCCTCTAATCTCGAATGATCCTCCCTTTATTCTCCTCAGCGGGCCAACAACTGACCCAGATCAGGGAGCGCTCCCTCGGAAAGGGCATAGGCATTAATAGCGCTCCTTGGTGAGCCTTGGGGAAGTGCCAGCGCCCTCAAGATGAGCAACGCTCCTCAAAAAGGGGTTGGGGCGTTATAACCCCACTCACTGAAGCATTATAGGGGAGCACCAGTGCTTCTAGGGCTGAAGTAGGGGAGCTCTCCCCCCTCAAAACCTTTGTTTTAGGGATCTCTTCAGGTGTCAAGAGATATTTGACTGTCGCCGGGATCTCCTCCTTCAAATGGAGTCATGTGAGATGTTATAAGGGCCTCCTTAGTGTCATTATCATAGCATTATGTCTGAACATCGTTTTTGACACTAGTGACCAACTTACAAAACTTGCGAAAGTTGTAGGGAACATGCGACACTACGATGATTAGGAAGGGACAATGCGACCTCTAGGTAGGCAATTTTTGACGTGTAACACTACCCCCCAAACATCAAACTCATCCAACAAAGTATCACATATCACCTCCTCAAAACAATTGTAAATATCACAAATGGAAGAATCTAATACAATATGGTTAGCATATCTCCTAAGAGGTGTACTCACCCTCATTGATGATATCAGCGCTCCTACATGATTTTGTGCATCCTATAATTTTTGGATAAGCCATCTTGGATTTTTTGTGTGCTAGAGTAGATGATGAGGAATATCCACCCCAACCTCACCTTGTACACACCTATATTTGATTCTTCTTTACCTTTGAATCAATGTATAGAACAACAACCTCTTCCCTCCTTTCAATCAGCGAGGGAGATATCTGTGAACTAGAGGAACTTACTTTCTCATCATACTTCACATATTGGATCACTAGAGTCTTCAATTGTGCTATAATATAGATTGGATAAGTTGTGGAATTCTCATTGTAACCAACAACACAAGATGATATCATAGTGTTTCTAGGAGGTTTGAAACACTCACCACTTGTGAAACTGGAGGAACATAACCTTGGATCGTCAATAGCTTGCCAAAATCTATCATACCTTAAGCCTGGAAACATAACAAGTCAAATTATTTGGACACCATGCCATGAATTGTTTAGGACGTCATGTAAAAATAATGCCATCTACTACAAGACAATACAAGTGGATCGGATCTATCAAAATCACAAATGTAGACAACTGCAGAAATTTTGCCTATCCTGAAATACCAAGCTTGTGGTATAAAAAAAAACCCATGTGGGGTTGTATTCAAGCTATGATTATGGGCATCTCTCCCGTGCATCTCAAAACATCTAGGAACTAAATCAACAACCTCAACAAGGTTGCCTCCATATTTTTGAGAGAAACCTAAAGCAAGAGTAACAACAGGTCAAATCCATGAGAGAATCCAACAATCTTGTCCCTATACTCTAAAACACTCTCATCAACTACAAGCCTAGAATCGATCACTGATTCTAAAATATTTTGAACTTTCCTCCATGAAACTCACATCCCAAACCATTTTAGGGGCTCTTGGCCCGAATTGCTCCACGAGGGGATAAAAGCCTAACGGATCAACAACATTTTTGGCTCCTACCATGGAGAAAATGAGAGTGGATGTGTCATTGTATTCCTCATGTAGGAAAAAATATGATGCAATATGCTTCTAGCAAGTGTCAAGTGTCTAATGAACTTAAGCCATGGGACCCCAGGCCCACCAAGGAATCAAACCTAAAATATTATGCATAGCTCTTCTTATATGGGAGTGTTAGAACATGAGACCACGGCTCTTCTTCTGCTAGGAGTGTTGGAACACAAGACATGGATCTATGAGTTCCCAAGGCCAAATCTTGTTAGACATTTAATCATTGGTCCACATCATATCCAACTATCATTGACTCATACCATGTAGAAACATGAGAGTGGATGTGGTTGTATTCCTCATGCAAGCAAAAATCTGTGCAATATGCTTCTAGCAAGAGTCAAGTGTCCTAGACTTAAGCCATGGAACCCCAAGACCACCAAGGCATCCAAAACTAAAATATTATTATGGGTGGGCTTAAGTCTAGGTACCATATTTCTAAGAAAGTTCTTGCATTGGAGATATTTGAGTAGGCAAGTCTGCCTCAATTCCTATGGATCTGAGTATTATTAGAGCCTAGTGAAGTCTTGTTTGAGTCCAATTCTCCAAAATACTTGCAATTTTTTGATAAGGTGTCTTCTAACTTATCTTTTAAAATTTGTAGTGGTCCCATGTGGCACACTCTGGAGCCACCACTAGTACTTCCAAGTTCATTCATGTTGATATTTGCATTCCATGTGGTGGAATTTAATTGGACCTTGTGTTTAATGAGCCAACCATGTTTAAGGATTCCCCAAACAGATCTTGTTAGGCGTTTTAATCATTGAGTCCACATCATATCCAACTATCATATACTAGTCATGCCTTTGGACTTGATGCATCCTACCATGGAGAAACATGAGAGTGGATGTGGTTGTATTCCTCATGTAGGGAAAAATCTGATGCAATATGTTTCTAGCAAGTGTCAAGTGTCTAACGAACTTAAGCCATGGAACCCGAGGGCCCTGGGAATCCAAACCTAAAATATTATGCATTGGAAGCTTAAGTCTAGGTACCATGTTTCTAAGAAAGTTCTTGCATTGGAAATGTTTGAAATGACAAATCTACTCAATCCCTATGGATCGATATAATTTTTTTTTTTTAGAACTATGAATATGATGATGGGCTACTAACTAAATACACGTGCACATGCAACTAAGGTACAATAGAGACAATTACACATAGGATATTTCAATACGTCCCGAGTGAGGAAAGACTAGGATAAATGGAGGTCGAAAATGTGACTGGATCTAGTAGATATGATAATAAAACAAAGACCATAGGTGAAAAAGTCAGAATAAAATTTTGTAGGCACATTAAATTTTTTCTTTATGAAGGAGGATCATGCTCTTATGATGATGAATTATAGAACCTCGATGTTCCACTAAGGTATAAGCATTTGGTGAAGCAGTGGGTGCCTAAAGGAACTACCTCCACATAGATGTTGACTTAGATTTGTCAACAATAGGACATATCGCATTACACCATCCCCTCCCTGCATGGCCTTGGGATATTTTCCATGGATGGAATAGTGGTAAAATAAAATCTGATGGCGAATTGATGGACTATGTGGGAGCAGGTGTTACAATTATAGCGATTGGATTTAGATGGTCCAGTACATGTGAATTATGCGGAGATATGCACTTTCGCTAGCAAATTATATACAACTAATAAACAAGGATAAAAAATAGGGCGACTATCTATATTGATGGAAGGCTAAAATATTCCAACAATATCCATGGGGTTTGCCAAACAACACATGACTCGGGATAACAAACAAACAACCAAATTGCATATTTGAGGGATGTGAAGAGATCAGTAGTCTTGTCTTATGATAAAAGGCTCGAGGGGAAGAGTTATTAGTGGATTACCATTTTGAATCGAATATACACATTGACTAATAGTGTACGATTTCTTATACAACACCTCTTTAATAAACCTCTACTTCTTGCATTATATATTTTTTATTATCTTTAACATTGTAAAATTTTTAAGTTAACATTGTTTTGTTATCATTAACAATTTTTAAATATTTGTATGAGTTCTAATTATATTATAATGGGGCAGGATGATCATGGAAAGGAGCGATCATTAGAACATGTAAATGATTATCAATTTCACTTTCATTCGTTGTTTTTATTATTTGCTTATATGATTTTATTTGAAATAACATTGTTTTTGCTGAAATTATATGTAGTCGGCCGGGCCATGTGGATCATGATTTCATTGATGAGGAGGGGTTTTATTCTTGCATTGATCGATGGTCACCAATAATAAAAAAAAAACCATTAAAAGGCCAAAAAGGAACTATTTAGCTTGTTAGATCGTCGAGAACAAACTCCAGGGACGTCAAAGAAAGGATCAGCTCCTTATGTCACAACTTAACACATATAAGGTAACCATGTAATTTTTTTTGGTTTAATGCACTCATATGTTCAATTATGATACTTTTCTTTAACTTTTACATTATCTCCTGAAAAACATTTTTCTTTTTATAAAGGAATGTTTGGAACTGTTCATCACGGGGTTGGTAGTAGTGGCCTGCTGAGCCTTCTGAGAGTCACGATCACGAGGAGCATGCAAACTCCATAGCACTATTGCCTCCATATTCCACACCTCCCATTTAGATACAAGACACATGACAATGATAGGCATCCCACACCTCGATCTGAGTCTAGAGAGGGTGGAAGAGATGAGGATCATAATTGATGTGGTTGATATGGATGCATTTCCTGGAGCTATATGTGTGACAAGCACGGGGACCTTTCCGTGCACATTTTTTGGTCGGCGATAATGGACTTCCATTAAAAACAATCAAGACTCCCAGGTAATTTTAAATCATATTTTAATCACTTAATGTTGTCCCTCCATGAAATGCGTCTAGATTATTAATTTTAAATTAATGATCACATATTTTTGTGTGTAGGAAACAAACCTTTTTATAGTGCGTGAAACCTTAAAGGCCTTGTCTATTTTTGGAAACCTTAAGCATGAGGTGGAATTTCCAAAATTCCAACCTCAAAAAGAAAATTATGGATTATCTTGAAGGCCTCTTTGATTGGCAGATACGTTCAATACAAAAGCGGTCACATCTGCTGTGGGTGAATATTTAAAATATACCGGGGATGTTTATAGACGAAGCTTGGAAAGAAATCCTAAGTATGAGCACCCTCACTCGAATTATGTGGAAGATCATTGATGATGCAAATGAGAAGATTTTGAGAAAATTAGTAGAACAAATAACTGGTACACCAGGTAAATTACAATTTTTTGGTCAATACTAGCTTTATGTTTCTTTATCTCTAAATAAAAGTGTGGTTATATATAACATACTTGAAAATGTTGATAGGTTGCACGACACTTTGAAGGCAACCAAAGAAATGATTGTCAAACATGGTCAACACAATCTAGGTCTAGGTGACTACTTGAGGTTCTGATCATGAATCATAAGTACCCAAACATCATAAGAATATTAATTGTATCACCTTCCAACTTTAAGGTAATTGAAGCCAAAAACACTAAAAAACCATACCCTTGTACAGTCTGCGGTGATGACTTCAGAACTAGAACCACGGAGGAAGACCACAAGCTTGGTTTACAAGTAAGTTTATAAAGCCATGGTTGATGAAGGAAAACATGGTGGAATGAATACAATTTGTTGGATATGGTAAATAAAAATAAGTCCACATTAACCTTTCATTACTTATAAAATATGTAAATGTTTGATATCGTCCATAATTTAATGTCTTATTTGTTTTAATCAGAGGAGAAACACTATCAACCCTACCAATAGTGTTGAACAATAGAGCATTGATAGTTAAACCTTCAAAGATCATGGTTCTCCCCAAAAACCCCATCTAGTGAGGTGCAACCCTAAGATGTTCATGTGAATGAGACCCACGGTAATTAAAATGTCTATATATTAATCATATACTTATAAATTTTTGCTATAAATTTCGACTTTTTAATGGAAGAGAATGTCATAGATGATCATCCTAAACCTAAATATCAGGTGAACAGACCGACAACCATTCCAACAGTGCCAACCAACGCACTAAGTAAATAATTACATTGCATAGTTTTTTAATATTGATGAACTTCTTCAATGATATTTACAAATTGGCCATATAAATTTAAATATTTTTTTCTTTGGTGATGGCCCCTCGCGGTAGCATCCATGAGTAGTGCAGATGGAACATGCACTGGAATGTGAAAGGAATGAAACAACATCATCTCTTGAAGAGCACCCATTAAACAAAGACATGGACATTGATGATTTGCTTAAGCATTGGAAAGAAAAAAAGAAGACTAAGAGAAATTCATGATGTCATGCAATAATTTTATAAGGCAGTTAGATGTACATTATATAGATGATAATATACACAAGGCTATTTATATGGCTCATATATAAATAGCCTTGTGTATATATCTATGAATGTAATTTTGTTATACACTTAATGATAATTTTAGCTTCTCTTAATTTTAGCTTCTCTACTTCATGTATGTTGATGGATTTGTGTTATTTGTATGCATTTCTAGGAGGCCTATTTCATATTGTCAATGTTCATGCCATGTTGACATTATGAATTTCTTCATGTTAAGCTAGCATCATTACATTTTGTTCCTTGTGTATTATGTTAACATTTTTTTGTCTTGTTAGCATTAATTCATTTATCTTGTCAAGTAGATTTTGTTAGTTTGTTATGCCACCTATTTTTTATGAAAGTAGTTCTACAATTCCTTTCATTGAGAGACAATGATGGCCTTTCTATAAGTGATGTTCATACAATAAGTTTGGGTATGGTGAACCTATTGACTATTTAATTTGAATCTGATTATCCTATTGGTAGTACTAGTTATTATTTTATGATATTGTCATCATGTATATCTATCACCCTCCATGTTGAACATGACAGTGATGATGAGCTAGTCATCAATATTGATGATGTGGCCTTAACAAAGATAGATACAAAGAAAAAAAACAAATGGAAATGATTGGACCTAAGTAAAGATGGAAAAATTTGTTGAAAAAACACATTCTAATGGTTTTGATGAGACTTGAATGGAGATGGGAAAGAACACTTTGCATTATGAACACAAATTTCCATTTCCTATATGAAAAAATTTCTAGGACACACATCACCCATAGGATGTACAAGAGGTGAGAAGCGACAAGAGGGTAGAGTAATTAGCCTCCTTCTACTCCTACTCTACATGAGAAAATGCAAGAGCTAAGTGTAATCATACAACCAATGGAGCTACCCAAGTTGTTTGTTTACATAAATAGTCCTTCCCTTATATTTGGCTATGAACCAAATAGAAGGGAAGGCATTCATCATCATGTACAAAAAAGTTAGAATCTTCATGGATGCTTGGTTGAACACTTGAAAATCATCATGAAGACCATCAAAATCATACCCAAGATGGCATACACCCTTTACAACATTCTTTATCAAAAGTTGGATAGGGATGGAATAATCATCTTGATGATAAAGTACATCATAAAAAAATAGGAGCATTCTCTTCACTATCCTCAGGATCTGAAATTCTAGGCTTCTCCATTACAACACTATTTTGGAAGAGTATGAAAACAAGTTACAAAATCCATTCCCAAATGTTACACATTATTTTAGGTCATCCCTATGAAGATTAATGATGTAAACCTATATGTTTCAATAAGAGGGAGTGGTGGCACGAGGTTCACGAAGAGAGGAGAAGAACTTTCACGAGAAAAGAAGTTCCATTTTCTTGTGTAAAAAAATTATAAAAAGGGAAGTTCAGTGCCTATGTATTAGGGTGCAAGAATACCTAATTCTGGTAGGAAACATCACTTAACTAGAGGTGTGAAGCAGTTCATGAGGTTGCCTTATAAGCAGGGGAGTCTTGAGAATGCATACACCTGCGATGCTGGGAAAAACGAGCGTTCTCGAATCTTCTAGAAGGAAAACTTCCATGGTGAGTGGCATCGAATGGTTTGGATCTTACTACTTCTCTGATTTGATGGGATCATCCTAACCTCCTCACTGTATCCTCTTCAACTTATAAAGGAAGGGAGCTCTCATGGAGAAAGGGGTTCTTAAGCTTGTTAGCTTTGGTTGGATTGGAATTATTAGCTTGGTTGGGTATTAGCTTTGAGATTTGCTTTGTCAAGATAGATTGTGAATATTATGGATCGTGCTCTCAAAATTCTTGGAGTGAAAGTGTGTGGGAACAAAGGACAGTTAAGAGGGACCTTATGACATGAGGCCATGGTTGTAGTCTCTCTTTCACATTTAATATGAAATCTGATAATATGATTCTTTCCTATAAATCTTATTTGTGTTTTATTGTATGATTCCTTGATTCCTTGATCACATACATGAGTTTATATTGAGTTTATGCTATTACTATCACTTTGGTTGGTTGCGTTATTTTCTGAGGTTCATCATTGTATGAGAATTGGAATGGAGCTAGGATGGCGATGGTGAGGAAGGAAGTGACATTTAAATGGTATATCACCCATCCCTCTTTAGTTAGTAAATTGAATATCTAAAACTTAAGGAAAGCGTCATGTTCTAGTGTGTTTTGTTCTAGATCTAGGTGGATCTAGGGAGGTGAGTTAGTGTCCGCACCCTCTGGAATTAATTAGATAACAAAATTGAAGCTCAGGGACAAGATTGTTCCTAGTCCTCTAGTTTCCCTTGCTTTGATTTCTTGTTTTACGGTCTCGAGTCTATGAGAGATCCATCAGGACTCTGGATCTAAAGTTCCATAGATTCCTTTTCCTTTTTCCAAAATTTTCTTGATTCTGGATATTCTCGCCTTTATTACCTCTCTATGAATTGCCGAGAATCATTGAATCATTCACCCTACATTAGGTTAGTGCAAACTTCGCACCCTACCAATGTCTAGCACAACAGCGGGGGAATACCTAACTCTATGTAATATACTTCTAGGTTGTGAACTTGTTTGTAAACTTTTTGGATTGGGTCTTGTCATCTTTTCACCTACCGATTAGTCCGATAACAAAATTGGCGACTCCACTGGGGACAAGATTGTTTCCTAGTCACTCTAGTTTCCCTTGCTTTGATTTCTTGTTTTCTGGTCTCTGAGTCTATGAGAGATCCATCCAGACTCTCTGGATCTAGAAGTTCACTTAGATTCCTTTTCCTTTTTCAAAATTTTCTTTGATTACAGATATTCTCGCACTGTACCTCTCTATGGACTGCGAGAATCATTGATGTTCACACCCTACTGTTAGGTTCAGTGCAAACTTCTCGCACCCTACCAATGTCTAGCCTGCGAGAATACCTAACTCTCGCACTGTAATATACTTCTAGGTTGTGAACTTGTTTGTAAACTTTTTGGATTGGGTCTTGTCATCTTTTGATGACCCAGTTTTGCTTTGATCAGCTGGATTGAGCTTTTAGAGCCTATATTGATATGTTTACAGTCTGCTTGACATCCTTTGAGTTTCTTTTAGCCACTTTTTCTTTGTTTGGTTTTGAAGGATTAGTATCTTTCTTTGAGTGTCTTTCAATTACAAAGCATGTGTTTTCTTTAGAATTGTTTAGGGAAAGATCAGATTTCTTCTGAATAGTTCTCTTTAAAAGAGAAATTTTAGTTTGGGTTTCTTTGTTTTAAGAAATTTCATTATTGCTTTTAGTGAAATTTTTGAAACAAAAAGATTTAATTTATTTCTTTATATTAGATTGGGGGAATCCTTGCATTTGAAGTAGAAAAATTGCATGATTCTTAGCATTTTTTTATCTTAAATTATGAAAAAATTTCCTCCTCATGGCCGAGGGGGGGCCATGAATCATGCATTGGTGTTCAGTACCTTTTTATCATTTCTTGAGAATCTTGATATTGATGGGTTTAATATATTTTGGGACATCGTGCATATGGGAATGATAAATGTTTTCTCCTTCTCGTAGCATAACTTTCATCAAAATGAAAAAATTGCATCTTCATATCTTTTCATAATTTTCGAGTCGGTCAAAACACCATATTGTCCACACCATTTTCCTTTTGAGTAACAACAACCATAAAATAAAGAGCTTATAAAAATTGATTAGACATTTTTATATTTTCTGGTAGCAAACCTACATTAGATTAGTTGTAGGGCTTTGGAATAGCTATGAAAGATAACTTTCCAAAGTTGCAAACAAACATAGAATCTTGTATTAGGGAGCAGTTAAATACACTTATTACATTTTGTCTTGGGAAGCCCTTCTAACACAAGGATCAATCATGAGGTCGCATTGAGACTGGCAGAGTTACTCACCCTGCTTTGTTGGTCTTGGTGTAGAGATTGCACATATTAAGGGGTCACTTGAAGGTATACCCACAATGATGAGTGGAAGCCTCTCAAGTTG
>SNQJ01S0232072.1:0-14148 GCA_010110895.2 Picea sitchensis
CTACGAGTGTTTGAAGAATATCCCTTTACAAAAATGGAACCCCTTGAAGTTTTTTGTAACGCCTCGTTGTTACGACTACAAGCGACTCGATGCAAAATCGATTTTTTTTTTGTTTTATTTAAACGGGAAGGAAACAACGAAAACAGTTAAAAACACAACATGATGATGAACACAATGCACGCATATCAGGCAATAGACAACAACAAGTTAGCATACTAGCACATCATGCAACTGGATGAAACATGCGACACAAGGACAATAAAAACGACTACCCGCCTGACACAAGCAAGACAATGTCTACAATCTAAAGGACAACATCCACAATCCCGACACAACGAACTCGACAACCAGTAAATAGAAACCTCTACGATGCGCAAAGCCCAAAGCATTAAGGCGTTACAAAACCAAGTACCAACATCAATTACAACAAACAAACGCCCACATCGGGAAGCACAAACTCTAGTCAGGTTATCGTTCGCATCTATCCATTAGGGCTCGCAACGATCCCCTCATCAGGAATCATGTCGTCACCAGGCGATAGGCGTGACAGTAACCTTGGTGCAACATAACATATCTAGGAAATAACCCAAGAAAAATCCAACGTGATAGGAGACTGAATTAACTGACAAGAAGACTATACCCATGCACCCAAGCAACAAGTCGACAAGACGCAAGATGACATCACTCAAATTAAATTGTGCAAGCTATTAATCGACTTTGCCAACAAACCATAAAACATTATTTGTTAAGCATGATGTCTAAGTGTGAAGGAGTGAACTATTATAAAAGTTACTATTATCATAAATGTGACCATAAACGTGAACATAAATGTGAACTATTATAAATGTTACTATTATCATAAATGTGACCATAAATGTGAACTATTATAAATGTTACTATTATCATAAATGTGACTATATATGTGAACTATCGTAAATGTTATCATCAATGTTAGCTATTATATCTAACAATGATATTGTTGTCCCATAATAATATTTTGGTCCATTAATATTCGTTGTCTATACAAAATAGAAGTTAATAATGATATGATTAACACTAATGATATATAATAATGACATTGTTGTCTAAATTTAGTGTTATCCCTTTATGAGAACGTTGTCTAACAAAATAATTAACAATCAAAAAGGAAATTAGCAAGGAATTAGATTATGTATCATTGTCATGAATAATTATTGTATTAACCCGTTGTCTATTGAATATTTACTGTCATACAACATATTTAAAATCAGATGTATAAAGTTGTTGTCATTCAAACGTATGTATTCGTTGTCTAAGAAATATTGAATATTATTGTATCCAGTCCATTCTAAAATCGCTAATTAACAAATATACTATCTAAACCCAATAAAGTCATTGCCTATGAGTACATTATGTGGCAGTCTATTAATATATGACATGTTGTCTATCCAAATATGGTGTTGTTGTCTATTCGAAAGGTATGGTGTCGCAGACTAGTAAATGCATGATATTGTGAAGTTAATTATGATATTCAACTCGTTGTCAGACACAACACCGATTACAATGTTGTCTTTTACCTGTTAAAAATGCTGCCATTTACATGTAAACGTTGTCTATCATAAATAAAAACATTGACAATCATTCCACTGACTATGCAAATTAAAATTTATGTTACCAATGCGATGAGATAGCAGGTAAGGGAAAATAATATCCATAACCATAATGTTGTGTTAACCAGGGTGAAAATAGCTATGTACAACGCCAGGGCGCTACCTGTGCTGGGAAAATCGCCATGAGATTCGTTGTGTAATTACATTTCAAGAGAATTTAAACTCTATAAAAATTTCCATCTCAACCAGAAAATTTAGCAGTGTAGTTATATTGAAAAGGGGATTTAAAACTCAATCAAAAATTCATCTCTGCCAGGCAAAATCGCTATCAAGATTCGCTGTAAAGAAATGGGAATTATGTAACAATGAAGACACATCCAAAAATGCAGACATATCATTAAAAACGTAGAGATTATTGAGGCGATTCACTGGGAGAAATAAAAAAAAAAAAACGCAGAGGTGATATTAAAAACACATAGATTATTAAGGTTGTTCGCAGGGAAAAATAAATAAACCAATACATAGAGGTGATATTATAATATTTACTTATTCGTCAAAAATTTAACTGAACTCTATGGCACCTAAGAGGTCCATGTTTAAGGAATTCATCAAAATGACTGCGTAACTCTGAGAGATCAGGCTCTCTTCACGGACAAGATGCAAAGATATTTCTATTGTCTATTTTGAGATCTACATTCTTACGATAAATATGCATTAATACTTGTTTCCATTCAATCGTGATTCGGATAAACAACACCACTGCCTAGAAGATCCAAGGTGCAACAGGGGTCCACAAACAATAACTGGAATGACAGTTCTTTTATGAAATATCCATTTGAAAAAGGGAACAACAAAGACTCGGTTGGAATTATAAATTATAAGGCCTCCACAAGTCCAGAGAAGTAACGACACTGGAAATAGATGGAATCAAAACAAAGATTTATAAATATAGATTTAGGAAACCCTTATACATTCAAAAGTAGTTAAGTGACGATATACTTATTTTAGTTAAGCTAATGGTGTATACAAGTAATCCCTTGAAAAACTAAGTTAATCCCTTGAAAAAAGGGAGAAGAAAAGAAAAACATTCAAGGAGGCGGAGATACTCATTCACAAGGAAGGCACAAAGATTAGAGATTAATCATAAGAGAAAAGCATAGAGATAAGTAAGGGATAGACAGTTGGGCAAAATTTATCCTTCACTTATTATCCATGCACAGGAAATCATGTCATTTGAATATATAGGTATTTAAACACTAGAGTGACGATCGTTGATTCGGCTCCTGGCCGATTGCTCAGGCACAGACTAATAACTTAAGGGATAAGGGACAGTGGATAAAACTCAATTTTTCTTCGTATTAATCTATAAAAACAAATGCAGAGAAGTCATTGCAATCATAGGTTGGGTTCTCCATGGGAAATCAATTCAGAATACAACAAGCAAGGGGGTATTACAAATACCATAGGAAAGCAGGTGCAAGAAAGCTCATGGCAATGAAATCTTCAACCGAGCACAGAAAAATAACATGTGTAAATTAAATTTCATTGCAAGTAACAACTTTAACATGCATACCTTAGCCAAACATGAATGCTCTGAAGTTGTTGTCTAGTGCGTGCTCCATCCAACTCCCGCTTGCCAACTGATGTGACATCACCGGTACCTCCCAACCATCGTTAGGGGTACTCTTCTTCCCCCCTGAGACCCCCGAGCCACAAATGGGCCACACACATAATACTAGAGAATGCTAGCACCCATATTGCCTCGCAAGGTCGAGCTACCACTCGTTACTCGAGCTGGGTGTCCCAACTCCCACTAGAGAAAGTTCAGTCAAGGTAAAATTCAGCAGCATAACGTTACTCAAAAAGATGGGATCTATACTCCTCCTCCTCCATCTTTTTTATAGAATTTTTTAAGTAATACATTTCCCAAATTCTCATTAAATTCCTTTTTTAGTTAATTAATTTCGAGAAAACCTCTCCCATACACATGTCACCCATCCCCTAGTTGCACCAGAAAATCAATTTTATTAATTAATTAAATATTCATATTTCCCTCACCCACCTAAAAGCATTCCTAAAAACCCTCCTTGGTGTCCCAATATTCCCTTACAAAACTTAAATGACTTACGCCTTACTTAATTCCTAGTTGAGTTCATAAATAACAAGTTCCCAAGGCAAGATTCCTTACTAAGTTAGACATTCATCTTTTTCTTTACGTTTCCCCTTTTCTTTAAGTTTCCCCGTTTTCTTTAAGTTTCCTATTTCTTTTAAGTTTCCCTCTTTTTCCTTTTTAACTAATTTTTTTTTTTAGCAAGTGTAGATAAAACAACCATTTCCCTTTTTAAAATTTTAATCCTCCTTTATAATTTTGAATTTAATAAATAAATTTGAATTTCGTACCCCCCTTCTTCTTACATGTTTATATATTATTATTATTTTGACCACATGTTCTACTTAGACCTAAGTTTTAATTTCACTAGGTTGGGCAACATTTTTATTAGGGAAAATTGTTTTTAAATCTTACTTATCACATCATTCATTTTAAGGCCGACTAGGTTTATTTACTTACCAGTTAAAATTGCGACGTGCCCTTTAGGATGCACTAGGTGCTCCAAGGGTGCCACTCGCCTCTTTATGTTTTTCTTGCAAAATGTGCCCTTCAAGATGCACTACATGCTCCAAGAGTGCCACTCGCCTCTTGACTGACTTTGGTAGACATCAAACCCCTGGATTCAATACTCCGCTAGGTGATCTTGTGGGAGACTAAGGGCCTCTAAGGAATAAGGTCCCTACCTTATTGTGCTCCCCTTAGAATCATCGTGAGCGACTGTCACAGTCTTCCCCCATGACATCGTGGGTCTTCTCAAACTAGGTAATCATTAACCTATAGTTCGAGCCACGGCAGGAGAGCTAGTAGGTTGTGGCAGGGTTGCTGCCACACCTCTCCCTCAAAGTCTCTGGTTGTCTTGTGTGACCCCTCTACTCCACATGTGAGTATGGTCGGCAAGCTATCGTCATCCTGCATCCATCAACGAATCATGTAAGTAATAATAATCAATCATCATAACATCTAATCATATGTACATATGTCACATCAACAACATTCAAACCCAAGAATCCACTCCCTGATTCGATCCGCAGTCCAAGGGGTATCATCGATGCCTCTACATCCTCAATGTCCAAAGTCCTGCACACTCAAGAGAACCCAGTCAATAGCACCTGTATATGTAAATACAACAAAATAACATATCATCAAATCCATCATATCTCATAATCATAATCGAAATGACCAATAGTATAATAACCTGGATCACTTGCAAGCAAGTGTCCTCAAAGAATAAGTTCGCTCAAGGCGCGCAAGAGAGGGATGTTACATTTTTCTCGTGGATAAGGAAGATTTTCTCATGGATGAGGATGTACAATACCATGACAAATCCTATTATATGGATCGCAAGGGGTTAATAGTAGAACCCAATTTCCTTGTCATGGATTTCCATTGTTCTTCTTTCCCCGAGGCAAGGGCCTATTGGTTTTCTGATTTTTTGCAATTTTTAGTGAAATGGTCATACTCATGGTAGGATTTACACTTAAAGGGAATTTTTTCATAGTTGAGTTGTTGAATATGCTACCAATTTCATAGTGATATCAAGATCTCTTCTGTGAGACCTTTTTCCAGGTTGACCTTGACACATATCCTAGCATAGGAGAACATGTTTTCCTTTGGCTCCACCCTATCTAGGTATTTTCCCAGAGTGTTATCAATGCAACGAAGGGCATCATCACTCCAATAATGGAGTGGAATATACAGGAGGTGATGTTATAACCTTAGAGGTTTCCCCAGTATGGTCGTCAGTTCTGCTAGCGAGAAAAACCCCCTGATGGCTACACCAATGTTTACAATGTAGGAAGATAAATAACCGTTTAAAAGTATCCTACTTCTATAAATACCCCAAACATATCCCAGACTCATGTAAGAAAATAAAAATGAGAAGGATCAGGTAATTGTACCTTTACTCCACACCCGGTGATGATCCTCTAGCGCTTGAAGGCTTCGCTGACTACAAACCTCCTCCCAAGGCTGGCTTACATTCAAAGAAAAACAAACAGAAAGCTACAAGCATATATTTCATACATAAATAAGGTTTAGATGTTAGAATAAAACATAAAACAAATACAAACATTTGACACATCATGTTTTGGGACAGGAAAAGTACTTATTTTATTGATAATACAATGATCACTTACAACCAAAGTCGGCTACTGCTCCACGAACTTGGTCTGGGATCCACTTTACCAAGCTCCAAGTGCACCTCCAATAAGATTCTCCTCTCAACCTTCTTCTTGGGACGTATAATTGGTTTATGATGGAGGAAGGAAGGCAAATGGGGGAATTATGAGGGAATTCTCACAAAAGGGTTGCAAATACTTGGGGTAAGGAGGGAATGTGAAACGAACAGAGTTTCACTATTCTTATTTCTAGATATGCAATGAGATCCCAACACCTCCTTTTATATGGGAAAATGATGGTTATTCAGTTGGGTGACGGGATATAGGCGGTGAATTAGTTGTGAAACTACCCAATAACCTGTAATCTCAACGAATTCCTTGCAACTTTTGCAAGTATACGCGGGTTGTGGTGGTGCAGCATGCATATGCACATGAGCTATAGTGGTGCAACAAGCGTATGTACACGGGAATTAGTGGAGCAGGGTGCGTACATCTTCAAAAAATTGGTTTTTTAAAAGAGCAACTCAGTGATGGCTTGGCAAAAAATGCAAGTAAGAGAGCTAAATGCCAGGTATGCATATGTAGAACAATTTAGGGTTATAACAGATGCCCCCTAATGTGTGAGGTCATAAGAGAATTTGATGGCCGAAATACATTACAAAATCTTCAAAGAAAAACATATATGTGGTTGGATCAGCTCAAGCAGGTTAAGAACATTTATGAGAAGAGGATTTCATGGAGGCAGTTCAAAGAGTATTTTCAGAATAAATACTTTCCATAAAAATATCATGACAAGAATATGTAAGTGTTATTTGAACTCAAACTCAAAAGAATGAAAATGGATGAGTATGAGAGGAGATTCCTTGAATTGTTGAGGTATGTTTTCTTCATAAAGGATGATAAGGTAAAAATCCAAATATTTTTGAGTGGGATACCTTATTTCTATATTGATAAAATTCATTTTGATGAGCCCAAAACTTTGGAAGAAGCCATAATAAAATATAAGTATCTTTTTGAAAAGAGAAAAGGAAGAATTTTTTTTCAAAAGGCTTGGGATGATAAGAAGAAAGGAAAGATGGAGAAAAGAAACAGAGGGTATAAACCACCATTTTTTAGAAACAATTTTCAAGGACAATTATCACAAATTAAGCCTAGGATGATACAATCTTTGGGGAAAAGGCCAAGACAACAGTCCATAAAATGTTGCGGATGTGAGGGAGACCACCTGTATAGAGATTTCCCTCAAAAAGGAGAAAGGATGAGGATTTTTCACAATATCCAAAAGGCTAAGATAGTTGGACATGGGAAAAATCATGCCAAGGATTTAAGTAGCCTTGGACAATAGGCAAGTGGAATACCAATATCCCATGATTGAAGTAGAAGGTAAGATTCATAATCATCCCATGGCCATTTTAATTAATTATGGAGCTAGCCATAGTTACATATATCCTAATCTCGTTGAGATATTTCATTTGCAAAGAAGAAAACATGGGAAATATTGGTTGTTTTAGCTATCCACGAGAGCTAAAAGAAAGATCAATGAGTTGATTAAGGATTTTCCAATCGACATGAATGGACTCAGTATAAAGGCAGATTTGAATGTCATACATTTGTGTTCATATGATTGTTTAATTGGTATGGATTGGTTGGACAAGCATCATGTTGTTCTATATTTCTACAACAAGGTATTCACTTTTCTTGATGAGAAATGACGCAAGGAAACGTTTAGGGGACTCCAAGGCATGTATCTATAGAGAAATTTCATCCATGCAGTTGAAAAATAATTTCAGGAAAGGATGCCAAGTATATGAAACCCATGTAGAAGAGGAAACTAAGGATAAAATTCCAAGTATTGAAGACCATCCAATATTAAAAGATTTTGTGGATGTATTTGGGGAGATACAATGGTTTCCACCAAAGAGAGACATTGTTTTCTCCATTAATTTGGTGCCAAGTGTTGCCCTGGTGTCCAAGACTCCTTATAGGATGAGCACACTAGAGTTGAAGGAATTATAAATGCATGTTGAAGAACTTTTGAAGAAGGGGTATATATACCCAAGTGTTTCACCTTGGGATGCCCTATTCCTTTTTGTTTGAAGAAGGATGGAACCTTAAGGCTGTGCATTGATTTAAGACAGCTGAATCAAGTTACCATAAAGAAAAAATATAATTTTCCAAGGATTGATTATCCATTTGGTAAGATAAAAGTTGCAAAGATATTTTCTAAGATTGACTTGAGGTCAGGCTATCATTAGTTTAGAATCAAAGAGGAGGATATCAACAAGACATCATTCAAGACAAGATATGGACTTTATGAGTTTGTGGTGGTGTCATTTGGGCTATAAAATGCTCATGATGTCTTCATATGTCTAATGAATGGAGTGTTCATAGAATATATGGATAGGTTTGTGAATGTTTTATTGGATGATATACTCATCTACTCAAAGACAGAGGAGGAGCATGAGAAACACTTAAGGATGACACTACAGGTATTGAGGGAGCATCAGTTTCATTCCAAGTTAAGAAAGTGCACTTTATGTCAAAGGAAGATCCATTATTTATTATTTAAAAGGAAGGGATAAAAGTTGATCTTCATAATATAGAATCCATTAGAGAATGGTCGGCACCAAACAATGTTATAGAGATCATATCATTCATGGGACTTGCAGGTTATTATAGAATATTCATTGAAGGATTTTAAAAGATTGCAAACCCAATTACTTATTTTCAAAAGAAGGGTGTGAAGTTTGAATGGACCCCTGAATGTGTAGAAAACTTTTAGCACTTGAAGAATATATTGACAAGTGCATCGGTATCGAAGATTATTGATCCATAAGAAAATTTAATTGTGTGCACTAATGTATTCAAGGAAGGGTTTGGTGAATTCCTTACACAAAATAAGCATGTGGTATGTTATGAGTTAAGGAAGTTAAAATAACGTGAGAGGAACTATCCCACAAGTGACTTATAGTTGGAAGCCATAGTTCATGCCTTAAATATGTGGAGGAATTATCTTATGGGAAAAATATTTGAGTTGAGGAAGGACCATAGTGGTATGAAATATTTATTTGGACAACCACCATTGAATGCTAGACAAGTTAGATGGTTGGAATTCCTTAGTGAATATGATTTTGTTATAAACCATATCAAAGGAAACAAAAATAAATTAGCTAATTCACTCAGCAAGAGAGTGCATGAGATGCATGTTATAGCCATTAGCATGTATAGGTTTGATTTAAAAGAAATAATTTTAGAGGCCGCAAATTTAGATCAACGTTATTTGCAAGTAAAAGAAGCATTACAACAAGGTAATTTTCAGAAGAAAATTAAAGATTATGAGTTGAAAGAGGATGGATTCCTCGTGTATAGGGGAAAGGTATGTGCCAAAATCCAAAGAGCTAAAAAATGTAGTTCTTAGAGAAATGCACATTGTGCCTTATGTTGGGTACCCAGGATATCATAAAACAATTGTAGTTGTAAGGGGCAAATACTTTTGGCTAGGAATGAAGAAATAGGTGGTTGATTACATAGACAGATTTCTAGAGTGTCAAAAGGTAAAGGTTGAGAAAAGACACCCAACTATATTGCTACATCAATTTCCCATTCCTTAGTGGAAGTGGGAAGTTTTTATGATTGATTTCATTATTAAAATTCTCAGGACTGTAAAATAGCATGATTTCATCATGGTAGTCGTGTATAAAATAACTAAGGCTTCCCATTTTATTCATGTGAAGCTAACTCACAAGGCAGCCAACATTGCATAAATTTATATGAAAGAAATTGTCAGGCTACATGGTGTGCCAAAGGAAATTGTTTCTAACGGAGATCCCAAGTTCACATCAAAATTCTAGAAGGGGTTGTTTAAGGGATTTGGGGCTAATCTAAATTTCAATACATCATATCACCCAGAGTTAGATGGGAAAATAGAGAGGACTAGTAAGCTAATTGAATATATGTTGAGAATGTATGTAATGGACTAGCCTTCCAAGTGGGAAGATTTATTTCACTTGGTTGAATTCACTTACAATAATGGGTACTAGGAATCCTTGAAGATGGTCTCATTTGAAGCCTTGTATGGTAGAAAATTCAACATGCTTGTGAGCTAGGATTACCCAACGGATAGAGTAGTTATTGGGCAAAAGTTTTTAAGGGAGATGGAAGAATAGATGGTAAAGATTAGGGAGAGTTTAAAGGTCACACAGGACAGGAAAAAGAGTCATGCAAATAAAATTAGGACATACAGGGAATTCAAAGTGGGCAAGCATGTGTTTTTAAAAGTAAATGCTAAAAGGAGCTTGCTAAGATTGGGAAGTCGCCCAAACTTGGCAGTGATATATTGTTGTTCATTTGAAGTTTTAGAGAAATAGGCCCACTTGCATTAATGCTTACATTACCTACATCCACGAGAATTCATATTGTGTTTATTATGGATTTATTGAAGAAATATGTGTTTGATCCTAACCATGTGATTGATTGGAATGTGATCCAGGTGGAGCACGAAGGGGACTTTCAGTTGGAACCAATGTGCATCCTAGACCAGAAATTCATAGTGCTCAGGAACAAATGCATTGGCCTATTAAAGGTCCAGTGGACCTGCTATGATCCTGAAGATGCTATGTGTGAGCATGAGGAGACCATGCAAGAGGAGTACTAGAAAATTTTTGCAAATTTTGAAGAAACTTGAATGTCCATTTGTATATAAGTATGCAAGGCTCCATTTTAGAAGCAGGAGTTCCTAGAGCGACATCTCGGAGACTTCTTGTCTGACCTATTTTGGATCCCTGAAAAGGGAGTGATAACCTAAGGGGATACAATGCAAAGAAGGGAATACACTTCCTTGGGTTATGCAAGTTGTGAGGAATGAGAGATTGATGGTTGGAATTGTTGCAGAAGTTGTGAACTTGCAAAAGTTACAAGTACTATGATGTAAAATTTTGTACATGTATATTGGTATGGTGTTGTGCACCGAGGATAGTGCAAATTATAGGGGGATCTGAATGTAACATCATCTACTTTTAATCCCTAGTTTGTGATGTATAATGTAAATATGATATATGGTTGTGAGCCAAGTGATGTAATATGTAAACATTATATATAAATAATAATAATAAAATAAAATGTAATGTTGGCTACAAATGGACATGAACAAAGTCAATAGGAATAAGTTTCCATGAGAGAGGGGGGTCTAAGGGGTCTAAGGGGGAATTATTCATGTGTCTTAAATCCCATTCCAATTCCTAATATTATTATTTTTGTGAGAACCTTCTATTTTCCTTTTGAGTGTATCAAAGACCTAATCATTGAATACATGTAAGAGTGTTTGGTGAAAAGTCACTTCATGTAGTTATTGAGAGAATGGGGCTAAGTACAATTAGCATTGGGGAATGTGAGAGTCAACATGCTTGGGTAAAAATCAAAAGTTGAATGGGTATTGTAGGTGGTTTTTACATGCATATTTTGGGACAACAAGAGGGTTTTGAGTGTTGAAACTTGAAGACATCTATAGTGGGTTTTGTGGGAAAATTGTTGGAGTTGTAATTGCATGAAGAAGAAGGTTGTTAAGCTTGTAGAGTGAGATTGTTGTGTAGAGAAAATGATATTTTGTTGAGAATTTCTTGTTGCAGTCGTAAGTCCCTAGAGCCCCCAACAAGACAGATTCCTAGCCAACCTGTGATGAAACCTTGGAGGGAACCAAGATAGTCTGCGGGACTATGTAGTAGACAAGGGGATCCCATTCCTTGGTTTTTGCAGGTTGTGGGGAAGAGATTTGGTGGATTGGTATGGATAAAGGAAACTAGCTTATTGTGAGTGGATAGTAGACACCTTTTCTTGTGGATTTATATCCCCGGCTCGGGGGTGACTAGTTGTTGATATTTGGAGAAAGAAGTTTATGCTTGGGTGAAATGTCCATCCTCTATAGTTGGTTGCACATTTGATTAAAAACATAAGAGTTTTATTTGTGTTTAGTATTTTTATTTATGGGTTTAAATTGTTGTGCATAAGTTATGTGTTCTTGACTAGTTATATAATGATGTGTGTATGTTAATTAGATACAAATCCTGTTTTTTGAAATTGTTATTAGATGCATGAATCTCTTAGCATGTTGCATGCATTTTAATTTAATGGTATCAAAAATATTTTATGGGTTAGTAGAAGGGTGCTACAATTTTGGTATGTGGCTCTGAGGTTAACAGTAAAACTGAATTTCCTTGTCATTTATTTCCATTGTTCTTCTTTCCTCGAGGTAGGGCGCTATTCGTTTTCTAATTTTTTTCATTTTTTAGCGAAGTGACCATACTCGTGGCAAGATTTACACTTAAAGGGAACTTGTTCATAGTTGATTTGTTGACTATGCTACAAGTTGTATATAGAAATATCAATATCGCTTATGGGAGACATTTTTCCAGGTCGAACTTCACAGAGATCCCAGCACAAGAGAACATGTTTTCCTTTGGCTCCACCATATCTATGTATTTTCCTATATTTTTACCGATGAAATGAAGGGTGTCATCACTCCAAGAATGGAGTGAAAGATGCGGGAGGCACACCCAAACTGGAACAATTGAAGGAACACCATTCTCTATATTGTAATCAAGGAACCATATGTTCAAATACATTCTCATGGAACCCAGAAAATATAGTCCACTGTAGAAGATCAAGTATTGATCTTCCTTTAGTTCAAAAAGAAAGGCTTAGAATCCTCTCCCATAGAATAAATGATTTAGGTATCCCTTGATATGAGGCTTCCAAATTTTCTGAATCTAAGTGGCCACTATTTTTGGAGAATGCCAAATGCTCATGAACTGACTGACCAAGACACAATCTGCTAAGGCTAATTCTTTGTGTATGGACAAGGTAGGAGGTAGTTTTACTTTAGGAATTTCCTCTAGTTTCTTCACAAAACGAGTTGGTTGGGATTTATACTTCCTGGAAGAGGCCGTGACCATGGACTAAAAATAAATTTATTCTTCATCAAGAGGGGGTTTCCTCCCCCCCCTGCATTTCCTATTTCGTATCCCTAGTAGGACAACATAAATTTCTTATGTAAACCATTCAGATGATAAACCTTTGTTCATGGTTTCCCTCGATAAGATTCTAAGCATGGATGATCAATGAGTTCTTATACACACAATGTTGGACATTAAGATGGAATTATAATACATAAACAAAGAGTGAAGGATGAAAATTAAGATGGTGCATCTAGTAAGAATTGTTTGGAGATACATTGGGGAAAAAGGAGGTTGAAACCTATAGAATTTGAATTGGATCGAACAAATTAGTTTCATGAGAAAAAAAAAGGATAATGTTGATAAGGCATATCTATGGGATCTCTTTGGTGCCATTTCAGTTTGCATTGTGCATTTTGTATGATTTCCTAGGTTTTATTTTTGATGTGAAAGAGAAATGTCAGTGATAATGGATCCTAACAGATACTTGAAGAGTTATTTTTTGTATTTAGTTTGAAGAGTCTATGATTATGTATGACCTAATACAAGAATTTTTAAGTGATGTATTGATCTTATAGTAAAAAAACCATAGGAGATTAACCAACCTTAGATATTTAAATGGTAGGTACATTCATGTGGGGTAGACATTCTCAAAAGTTGTAATTTATTGACAATAACAAATAAATATAAAAATATGTGTACATTTTTAAAATAATCTAGAATAGAATTTGATGACCTAAAAGAATCATTATTTAAGGTTTTCTTGCATCAGGAGCAGTTCTATGATTTATATTCCAATAAACATATTGATCAATCACAATCTAAATGAGAATCAATTCCTAATTTATCGGGATATGTAGATCCACTATCTATGTAAGTATATATTTATCTTATATGTTTATGAATAAATGAAAATGTGAAAAATTTATATTGGCCTCTTCCAGTCTATGAGTCTCTTCCTTTTTGTGTATAGCATTTACATTTCCTCTGAAAGCTTCCATTAGTTCATGACTCAATTTGAAATCCATATTTCAACTTGGAGGCTTTTGACACTCACATAATAACCAACAAATGGAAAATACTTTTCTTTTTCTAGATCTTATCTCAATAGGAACTTCATAAGTCAATCCACTCGCATGTCTACTTTACTATTACAATGGGGGTCACTCTATGCATTTCTTAGCATTGAACATATAATGGATTTATCTTCATCTTTTGTTGAATATTCTTGATGGCTTGATAAATAATTCAATAAGCCAATGATTTTTGCCCATTTTTTATAATATGGTTATCCACCATTTTAACTACTCAATTATCATAAATAGGATCATATTTTTCAATTTTTATATTTATTTTTTTAAGAGTACTTTGTTGTGACATGAGTT
>SNQJ01S0232073.1:0-14148 GCA_010110895.2 Picea sitchensis
TTGTAATGTTCCCAATCCAATCTAAATGGAACATTGAATTTTTATTGTGTTTTCTGGTTGAGGTGTTTCGTCAAACACTTTGCAGATTTTTCTTCTTGAGTTGCGCTAGGGTTTAATATTATGGTTTGATTGTGTATTTTCAGGAAGTAAATGATGTATAAATAACCAAGGCATATACTCAACAAGGATGCAAGATCAACAACACAAGAAATAACCAAAAATACCTCAGATCTGATTTATTATTCATATATAGCTGACCTCATACAAAATCGAGTAGATCTGTAATACATATAATAGAATGGAGTGTGTGGATGATGATGGATATAAGGTACACTAGAAATATGAATATCTAGACTTCCAAAAGCCTCTCCAAGTTGAATACCAAGTAACATTGAAGTCCAACTAATACCCTTTGTTGTAGGTGATGCCCTCTCTGGAATAATGCACACTTCCTGGATGGAATAGACCAAGGGAAGTACGACCTCCTCTCGGATGGCCTAAAAGCTCTGAAAAACTCTATGAGAAGTTAGATTTGATGATGGAAAAGAGATATGAGAAGTCTATTCATTGTGGCTCAACTAGAAGACCTCCAAACAACAATGTCTCTAAGAATAGATGCGCCCCCACTAGCTGAAGCAAGCCAATAATTCAGCCTCCAAGGATATGGCCTCTAAGTCATTGAAACCAACTACTAAACTGTAGATCGGGGACTAGAAAACCCCTATGAAAAATCTTCAAGTTGTTTGGAAATTTCTTCCCCTCCAAAACACAAGATCTCTAGTGGACAATGTGCCCTCCTCAAGGGAAAACTCACCCTCCTGAATGATAGATTGAATGGGATAAAGTATGCCCTCCAATACTGATGCAAATCAATGCTAGGATGATGACAACCGATCCAGGGATGAGATCTAGTGTGGATATAGATTTCCCAAGCTAGATCGAATCTTCCTCCCTCAAGTGATGTGCCCGACCTGCAGAAAACCTCCAACAATGTGCACCACCTCTCCCTGAACCTATAGAATCCACCTATGACTGAGATAGAACTGATGTAGAATGGTGAGGGATGAATCTTTCACCTCCATGACCAATCTTGGACCAGATTGGGTGGGATGTTTCACCAACGAGTTGATCTCTAGGGTTTGTTCAGTGAAACCCCTCAAAACCCCCTAGTGCATGGGCTCACTAGAAAGAAGTCGGATATCAAACTGATAATCAACATAATGAGAGAATAGAGGCCCTTATCTCTCTTTTATACCCTATTCACCTTTTCTCTGCAAGTGGATTTTACTTTATTTTATTATTTCTTAATTAAATCACTTTATTAATTAATTAACCATTTTACCTCCAAAAAGTGATTTATCCATCCTTATGGCTTCTCCAGCCACTGAAATTCATTTCTCATCATCTTATCCTATAGTGCTATTCCTCTTGATTTAGATGAGCTATTGCACTAAGAGGTTCCTCCTAGTATTATGCCCAATAGGACCTTATTAGTGAATTTAATTAAAATATAACCCAAAATAACTCAAAATTATGGAAATCGTCGGAATGCAACAGAACCAAAGCCAAGTTGTTTGGAATAGGTATTGATGATGAAATATGATGAACGATGCAAGTCGGGCCCAATAAAACCCCTCAATAGCTCCTATACTCGCTATCACACCCATCTGGCTACTCTGGTGAGCATAACACTCTATAATATAATGATGTCAAAAAGTGGGGACATTACAGGTGTTAGCGATAAAAAATAACTTTCTAATGATTTCCAAATCACATGATAAGAGGAGCATTAGGTAGAAAAGTTATTTCTAACCTTAAGGTTTAAAGGCATTGAGACAAGCTCTTAAAACTATATCATTCCAACACATAAATCAAATTGCATTTCAAAATAGACCAAAAAGTGATTTTTAGCTTTCAGTGGCTAAGTGGTAAAATTAAAGGGTTGTGAGCCGCCGAAAGTTAGGGCTTTCGGTGGCTAAATCAGATTTTCAAGGGCAAATGAGCCGTCGAAAGTGCAGAAGAGTTTGTTTTTACTGTGTTGAGTCATCGTTTTCAAATGACGATTCTGAGCTATTGGAGAATCATTTTAAGAAACGAGCAGAGGATTTTGTTACTAACACTTCAAAGAACAATAACCTCTCTCAATTTTCCTACAGGTGTCATATATTGGGAGAATTGAATTCATCTATGAGCCCTAATTTTTGGATCTCAGAATTTCCCTGTTTGACACATGTTTTTGAAATGCAGATCTCGAGAAAATGAAAACGAATCTCAAAGAACCGAGAGAGTTTTTTTCTCACAACAAACCAATATACAAAATCCTCTTCCAAATTGTACACAATTGTTGCAGTTTGAGAATTATAAGTGGCATTTTGAAGCCTAGTTTTCAGAATTTTGCCTCCTGAAAAGCAGGAAATCAGTTAAAATGTGTCACTCTTTGTTTGTAAATGTTTCTATTTTGGGAAAGGGGTTGGAGTTCGAATTGGTGAGCTGGAAAGGATATACGGTGCTATATATTTCATGGTACAAGAGTATAGAAAGGTCCATATGGTTGAGCAAGGCTCCCTAATACTGTAATATTTTGATGAAGTTACTATGAACTGGTTATGTACTGGATTCAAGACACTTTAGTTAATAGAAATCATCTTCTCTTTCAGCTTATTTTATTCTGATGCTAAATTTTCATGTTTTGAATGATTCACATGGATGGTTGTGGTGATATTATGATGGATGTTTGATCGTTATATTATCATGATGTTTATTTAACTTCCTTAGTTTCTGAACTCAAGAAGATATTGTGTTAAGAATCTTTCTTCCTCAGGTTTTCTATAGACCTGGTGTTTACAGCAGCCCCTACATTCCTCTCATTGAAGTCTTCCCTCTATTCACACTCACTCCCAATTACTGATTGAAGTTAGCCAAGACCTTGATTCTTGGTGCATGCTATCCCTGTTTTCTAAGTTAGAACATTATTATTTTGAGTCTTGTCCATTCGACCTTTTAAAAAACTCATTTACATTTACAAAACTTTTGATGTTACCAAGCTCACTTGATTACAGTTTAGGGTGAATTTTGGAGTGATAATGACAGGCATATTCGTTGATGTTATTTGGCATCCTTTGTAGCAGAAGACCTAGAGTAGATAGGTTGTTAGTGCAAATTGTAACTTGTAAGGAAGTAGAATCCTAAACTAAACATCATGAAACCAAGTAAGTTTTGAGTTTTTGTTTTCTTGTTTGAAATGAAATGGTCGAGGTTAGAAGCTTATCTATAAAGAAATTGACTTGCAAACTTTGAAAATTTGAAAACGATGCTCTATAGCAACCTAGCCTCTCACCACCATCAAACTTGTGCATGAATTAACAAATGATGTTCGTTTATGTCCAAGGGGGTCTGTGCACTATCTGAGGATTGAAGGAATTATGCTTCAGAAATTGGAGGAGGCCTTAGGTTCAATTCACAACAGTTGAGTTTTTGACAAAACTTAGATTTCAATTTACAATAGTTGATATTTGTACAAAACTTGGATTTCTTTCTTTTGTTTTGTGAGGAGAATGAGAGAGATATTGCACACTAGATTTATTTCTTTGTCTATGTGACGAGCATGGGATTTATTCCATAGGCTCATACTATGGGGACTCTAATATGTAGAGGGATAGGATCCATGTCTACTACAATGAGGAGATGGGAAGGCGGTCCATGGATGATAGTGAAAAATGATGGAGCTCTTAGATCAATGCTACAAATTACGAGACATTTATAACAGATCAATACATATTCCATTACATCTCGACACACTGCTATGTCACTGCATTATTGTTGTTAGTGATAGTTAGTGATTTACAACAATGGCATGTCTTGTTATGTCAGTGAATTACACCAATTTAAAATAAACATTAATTATACAAATTGTAAGAAGCAAAGCCGACAATAGGACTTCAAACATACTGACAAATAAGATTTTAAAGAATTTTTTTATTATTATATTAAAAATATGTGTGAACTTTTCTATGTTGAACATTAGAGATTGCAAGAATTAGTTGTGGAAGGATTTGAGAAACCCCTAGGGAGAGTCGTATTTACAATATGAGTGATATGGATGTGCCCTTCGAGGGGGCACAACCCCCCTAATTCTGAAGCATTATCCTTACAAACCATGGTTTATGCTTATGCAAAAACCTCCAAATATCAACCTATGAAATTTGCGAAGAGACTAGAAAAAAATTATGATGTAAAAATTCCCCCAAACCCCATCAGGGGAAAAGTTATATCTTTCATTGATCATGGTTTAGTTGGTCATTTCATTTGGATTTATACTTCTCCCAAAACTATATCTATCTAGAGCCAAAAGAATTGGAAACCCCATATCAAAGGACAAATTAATATTTTTTTGTGGTAGGGGTTTCTATGTCTTTCACTTCGATACCAAAGAGGATCGAGACCTGATATTTTGAAGCATGCCATATTTTTTAGGAACCATAGGTATGTACTTGAACATATGGACTCTGGATTTCAATCCAAAGAATGATGTACCCTCAACTGTTTCATTTTGAGTAAAACTTCCTCACCTCACCCTCCATTGTTGGGGGGCTGACACCTTAAGATGCATTGGGAATACAATGGGACATAATATAGATCGGGAAAAACCAAGATAAAAAAATGTTCTCTTGTTCTAGTATATGTATTGAGGTTAATCTCGGGAAATGGTTATCGGAAGTAGCTCTAATCTATATTAAAAATTGGCAACACATCCTACAAATCAATTACGAGAAACTACCCTTTAAATATAAGTCTTGCCATGAATATGGCTACTTTTCCAAAGATTGTAGGAAGGAGGCTACTCAACAACCTTAATCCCAGGAGAGTGAAGAGAAATGGAAAATGGTTCGATGAAATCAAGGGTCAAATGTCAATCTAGGAGCTCAATATCTGACAACATTCAATAAAGGTCTAATGTCTTCTAGACCAAGGCATCCCTGGGGTTAATTTTTTTCAAAAGGATCCTCCTCTCGACATGAGAAAATCCATGCAGGAAAGGGTAATGAAGAAAATAACCCATCAAAGACAAATATATATGAAATTTTGTATCAAGAAGATCCATCCTTCTCCTCGAAACCTCAAGGAAATAGGGACTCGAGCCTTGATTTGAATAATCTAAGGGAATTCCCTTTAGTCAAAAACATGAAATTCTTTGAATTGGCTCAAGAAGATCCAATGATTCCAACCCAAAAGGAACAATAAGTTTCTACTTAGGATCTGATTGAAATTCTTGGAGATGAAGATGAATTTCCTTAAGCAGCAACTGAGATAGAGACGCATGTGGGCATGGAAGAAGTGGAAAACTTTACAAAGGGATAAATTTCCTTTTCAAATCAAAAAATTGAAGGCTCAGAAGCCTTAGATCGCATAGAGGAGGAAGTAGATGAAGAGAAATCAAAGGATAAAATCCTTCGACATTCTAGTAGAAAACCACATCAGAACCTCGGGGAAGAACAAGTGAATAAAGAGATCATGTTGGGTTCACAATCGACTATCAGGAGATATGGAACTGTAAGTAGAATTAGAAAATCCAGAAAAAATAATGCACCTCCGAGAGGCAGAAGTGGAAAACAACAGATTAAATAATGATTATGTTCTCATGGAACTACAAAGGTTTAGGTAGTAGTGATAAAGTAACTGCAATTAATGAAATAATTAAATCAGAAAATCCTAAAATTATCTTTCTCTAGGGGACTAAAAAGAGCATCTCCAAAGATTTAAAAAATGGGAAACAACTATGGAGGCAAAGTGAAGGTGTTGCAGAAGACTCAAGAGGAATATCTGGGGGTATTTGTACTCTCTGGAATAATCATCTAGTAAGATTGGAGTTCTCACTCTAGACTCAAAATTGGATATCAACAAGGTTTAAACACATCAAAACACGTAAGTCTTTTAACATTTTTAACTTGTATATGTAGTGAGTTATGCAAAGAAAAATCTATGTTGGAATTCCTTGTTAGCTCTAAAAAATTCATAATTTGTCGCTAACAGTATTATAGCTGGAGACTTTAATGTAGTTTTTCATAACTTTGAGAAGTGAGGGTGAAATATTGTAAGATATTCCTTTAGGGAGAAAATGGAGGATTTGATCCATGAATGGGATATCATAGACACTAGAGGAAAGTATACTTGGTCTAACAAAAGAGCTAGTCCAGGTCCTATGGTTGCAAGGTTGGACACGTTTCTAGTGAATATTGATCATATTATCTTGTAGAATTTTGAATTCAAATCAAAGATCCTCCCCTCTACCACTTCAGATCACAATCCCATCAGCTTATTTTTCAAAATTGTCCTGATTATGATCCATTATCATTTAGATTTAATCCACTTTAGCTAAACTTTCAAAACAAAATTGATTGTGTAAGGGTAGATTGGAAAATATGAACTTTAGGTACTCCAATGTACATTTGGGAACATAAATTAAATTTGGTTAAAGGTGATCTTAAATACTAGGAAAAAGTGAATTACATTCCTCCTCACACCAAGAAAGAAAATAAGAAATCAAAATTAGAAAAAAATCAAACTAAGCTAGAGAATGAAGAGATCATTCCATAGATTTGAGAGGAAGAGGCGATTTTACAGAAGCAATACACTAAGGTTGTGTGGTTGGAAGAGGAATATTGGTGACTTACATATAGAAGTCTCTAGCTAAAATCAGGGGATAGGAACACCAATTTTTTTCACAAGTAGGCTAAAGTGTGTCTTGTCAAAAACAATGTAAAATAAATTTTGAGGGAAGATTAGAGTGAAATCTATGATTTTAAGGAGTTAAAAGAGGTTTCCAGGAAACACTTTTGTTATTTGTTGTCTCAATAGAATGATGTGCTCTTTGGTAATATAGAAAACATGATATAACATATACCAATAGTCATGTCCAATGAGGAAAACAAGGAGTTTAAAATACAAATTGATGAAATTAAAATTAAAATTTCCATTTGGATCCTAGACCAAGATAAAGCCCCGGGTCGTGATGGATTTTCCATCTCTTTTTACAAGTTCTTATGGGATTGTTACCCCTCCATGCCTAGGGTAATCTAGAGGAGATAATGTCTCATGGCCCTCAATGGAGAACATGATACTGATCGCGTTGATGATCAACATGTCCACATATGGTATCCCAACAACTCCCTTCATTCACCTTTGCATCTATAGGTCAACCAATGTTCATCACATCCAAGCAACCTAGTGAATGGAAGATGGTAATCCATCGTTGCCATGAGGTATGTTCTTCCTTCTTTCATGAAAAGTGTTGTGCTTAATTTATCGGGCATGTGGATGAGGATCTTTGGTTGAAGTTGGATAATGGATCACTAGTTTGGAAAATTGTGTCAATTTTATTGTTTCACCTTGGTGATAAGATTCTATAACCTAGTTCCATGTTGTCACCACCCAACGAAAATGGGTACTAATGGGGGGCCCTCACAAGGGTAACATTTCATTCCCCACCATACTTAACATTTTCCATCTTTTATCCTCTCGCAGTGTAATAAACTTCGACAATAGTTCATGGTCCAGTATTTCATGAGAAAAGGGGTTGAAGGCCCAAAGGTTGATTGAGAAAAGAATAAGAAAATGATGCTAAAGAAATAAAGGAATGATAGAAAAAGGACTAACAAAATATAGTCCAAACTTGAGCTCTACCCTTTCAGTGCTTGCCCAAGTCCCAAATAACAATGTTATAGCTTGAAACCTTATAAAATGGGACTTTCAAATATGATAAAGCATACTAGAAAGATGGATGATAAATGGATTTGGAAAAAATAACACATGAATATGGGGTAACTCAAGAGAAAGCGCACCCTCCACAAAGGCGCTCATAGAAATGGATCTAATGACACCATGAGCCATGAAGTAAATCCTGAAACCATATCACTATCACACTTACTCTTGAAGGGTTTGTTTATTTCCTGTCACTCTTGGGACCTACCCCTTTACCTGGGTTATTTTATTTCCTGTCTAGGTGGTGCACCTAATAGGGTTGGATGAAGGCCCTCCCATACTTAAATTTGTCAACTCACATGGGGTCATGCGCTGGTGTGATGCTTGAACGAGATATTAAGGTGAATTGTCTTACATGGATTATATCGTAAGTTACAACATACTTTGCATGCTTTAAGGACTAATATTTATTATGAACCTTGGATAACCATGTTTTATGCTTTGATTTGTCTTCAATGGCCTTGACATGGTTCTTTAAGAGACGTCTTGGGCTTACCAAGGACATTATGCCTTTACTTGCATGAGTTTGGCACATGTGATGGACAACAGTGGGTCATCCAGTGACTCACCACCCTCATACACCAACTCTCACATCATCAGAACCCTGAACGATGGACAGATGGGCTTGGTTTGAGAAACTTTAGTCATGATGGAAAACATATGGGTTGGAAGCCCATAGGCTGGGTAGAGTATCCCAGAGCTTATTCTTCACCCAGATAAAGGACATTGCAACAACAGATAGTCAGAGACATGGAAGAGATGTGATGAAACTCCCCAGAGTCTGGACACAACACTAATATCTTGGACGTTAGGCCTAGTTTGATGATGACATCATCTTATAGGGTTTGATGGAGTTAGGGTTTGGAGGATTCCTAGGGTATTAAATATGGTTGGAATGAATTTTTCATTTGAGTGGGGAGAGACATTACCTTCCCCCACTCCACTTTGGATTTATGCCACATGGACTTTAGAGGCCCCCTCCTTGCCCGAGGAGCCTTGACGTCTCACACGTGTGGGCTATTTTGATTGTACTTTGCATTTATTTCACTTTGTAGAGGTTAAATGAGGGGTCAAACCCATTAAAATTAAACATTTGACATGTTATGTGGAAAAAATTGTAGTGTTATGCCTCATATAAAATGGAAAGCACTCACTTTCATTTTGGATCATCATTCTCTCCCCATTTGTGAGACAACTTCTAAAATTTTCGTCCTTTTGGGGTTACTATCTCTTTATCTCTCAAGAATTATGCTTGTAAATGACCTTTTATGGATGGTTTGCTGATTTTGGATGGATATTTTTACAATTAGGGTTTAAATCTATTGGTTTCTTGGACGAAGTAATTAAATTTCTGCAATTCTTGTTTATGCTATTAATTTTTATGATGAAATTTCTATTTTATTGCAAGAAGTATTGTTTATTAAAACCCTAAGAAAGGAACATAAGTGCTTCTTCCTCTCACAAGGTCTTATTTGTCTAAAATTGGTTAATTTTCCTTGCTACGGTTAGAACCCTAAATCCCTAAAGTGATAGCACTTTAGGATTTTAGCCTAGATAATTGATCTTTGACGTAGTTGAAGACACAAGAAGGCAGAAACAATTTCTAGTGCCCAAATGTGCTTGAACCCTATATGTCCTTATCCTCAAGATCTAAAACCTAAGGCCCAAATGTCCTTGCACCTTAGGGTTTAGATCCTACCTCTTGGTTTCAAGTAGATCAACCTTCAATCCTAGTTTCATTTGAAGACTCCATAACCCTAGAAAGGAACTAATCTCAAAACATCCCTTGTGGTGAATTTATTGATAAACCTATCTCTCAAAACTCTCAAGAATTATACTAACTATACTAACTCTAACCCTAGCAAACTCACTAAATTACTTGTTGTTGTTATAAAATTTTGCCACAACCATATAAACTACATTGATTTTTGCATACACTCACCTAAAGATGGCTTAACTCACTCAGAAATTTCCTTTAACAATTGGGTAATATTTCATTGGTTGTATACTTAATTTTCATGGTCAATTGTGTTGCATGAAATTGCAAGTAGTCAATGCTCCCTAGTGTATCGTGAAAAGGGACTAATCCCCTCTCATGGATCCTTGAAATCTGGTGGTGGTGAGTTTACCAATCACCTGCGGGTTTTGGTCTAACAACAGTCGTACTACCAACAAATGGTATCAGAGCTATAGGTCACGAGTTCGAGACACACTCAGATCGCACTGAGGGGGAGATTGTTGCACGAAATTACAAGTAGTCAACGCTCCCCAGTGTATTGTGAAAAGGGACTAATCGCCTCTCGTGGATCCTTGAAATCTGGCAGTGGTGAGTTTACCAATCACCTGCGGGTTTTGGTCTAACGACAGTCGTACTACCAACAAATTGTGGTTTTTTTTGTCACTTATCATTGTTGTTGTTACAAATTACTCATTGTTGTTATAAGACTAGTTTACTGCTACAATTTGCAACACCAATAGCAATCTAACTTGCCTAGTGTCTATAATAGGTCTTATTGCATACTTGGCTTGGAAGTTGTTATATGTGTCTGTGTGTCATAAAGTGTTCATGTTCCGAGAAGGTACCAAATCATTTTCAAACCTATTCTCTTCTCTTGACCTAGACCAACCATTCAATAATCAATATAGGGGGCAGTAGGCTTGGCTACTAAACTTGTTATTTGATCCCTTGAGGTCACCAAGGAAGCCTCCCTTATGGCATACCTCTTCCATCACTAAAACGAGGAAAGTCCCTACTTAGGTGACAGTGGTAGGTTCTTCAATAATTACAAAATATTTGGGGATCTCGTGTTGGGATTTTCATAAGTACAAATCATACGATAACAGGGACTTAATAAAATATGACCTCAAGTGAATGTTATGTTATGATAAATTCTTTTGTAATCTAGGGGGGAGTACAAATTCAACATTTATGGCCTTAATCCCTAAAGAAGAAAACCCCTCTTCCTTTTCTAGACTTAGAATTATCTCACTTTGCAACTCCTCATATGAAATTATCATCAAGATCATTACCAAGAAGATCATTTTTTCCCAAGATAATATCCAACAATCAAGGGGGGTTCATGCAAAGCATATAGATTATAGACAATGTAGTTCTAGTTGAACATTCCATCCACTTAAGCTCAAATGCGAAGGAAAAAGGTATGATTATAAAGTTGGACATGGAAAATTATTTTGATTGGGTTAGGCATCCTTTCTCTACAAGGATTTGGGTAAATTTGGATTCAGTTCTTCCTTCATTCAGTGGGTTGAGTCTTGCATAGGATACCCTTTGATTACACCATTAATTAATGGATGACCCACTTCCTTTTTCAAAGTAGCAGAGGGTTGAGGCAAGGTTTCACGTTATCTCCTCTTCTTTTCATCATTATGGTGGATTCTCTCTGTTGTAATCTTCAATGGGAATGAGTCTCGAGAAATATTCTATGGATTGAGATTGTTAGAGGTTCCAAATGCATTAATTCTCAATTTTTAGATGATACCCTTCTATTAGGGGAAGCCTTCATAATAATAACTTATGTATTTAATCTAATTTTGAAATCTTTTTTGAATGTGTTAGGAGGAGAAGTCAATCGCTGAAAATGTCAAAGTTTTGGCTGGAATGAAAGTCCCCAGGTACTCCAATCAATTTCTTTATTTCTTCAATTTCCTTTGATTGACAATTTTTCCTCTTTCGGGTACCTTGGAATCCCCATTTCTCTCAAAAGTTCTTCTTCTAGATCATGGACATGCATTCTAGAAAAAAATCAGAACTAAGTTTGAGCAATGGGTATCTTAGTGGCTCAATCCAACAAGGAGAATGGTTCTCATTAAAACATTTTTATCAACTTTTCCCCTTTACCAATGTTTGGCCAATTTGGCTCTAACTAGTGTAATAAAATATGTATCAATCAACATCATAAATTTTCTTTGGCAAGGGGTAAGAACAAACACTAAAAAAATCACTTAATCAATTGGAAGATTGTTAGAATACCAAAGGATGGAGGTGTATTGGGGATCAAAAACCCAATATAGATGAACTTGGATCTAGGAGCCAAACTTCTATGGAGAATGATCATTGACAAGTTAGACTGGTGCAATTTTTTTTTATGGAAGAAATAATTTAGGGGATCAAGAGCCCAATGTATTGAGAAACCATTAAAATCACAAAAGGATCTCAACACTGTCATTCTGAAAATAAAAGACAAGCTCACTTGGGTGCCAACAATTGGGAGAACAACATATTTTCACTAGAACCATTATCAAGAATATCTGATCTAGTTATGTTAAAAAATTGGATGAAACATAGAAACCTCCACACTCTTCATGACATCTCAAAATGGGTCAAATCCTTTGAGAAATGGAAAGGATGGAACTTCGATTCCCCCCTAGATAATTTGAAGTCTTTGATCACTCATATTTCAAATGCATTGATAGGGTGTGCCCCATTGAATAAATATGATGGTGATTGTCGAGGATGGGGAAAATCCTTCTTCATTGTTAAAAAAGGGTATCTTCTCCAGTTGGAAGATTCCCAACTACCACAACATTTAGCTATGTGAAAATACATATGGAATAGTTATGGACTACCCAATATCAATACCTTATGTTGGATCTTGGATCATAGAAATATCCTAACATCAAAAAATTAAAAAAATAAAGGTATAGTCGGCCCTTCCAAATGTTTTCTATGTGTTCGGGTTGAAGAATCAACGTTCCACTTGTTTATTAAGTGTTTTTATAACAAGAAAGTTTGGAGAGAAACCTTTGATAGATTGTGCCACCGCACTCGCTGACCGAGAGATTGGGATTTTTATCCCCCACTTCTATGGATAACTAAGGAGAGAATATCTTGAGTCCCTCAGATTGCAGACATGGAGTGTTGAGGGATCGATCGACTCGTGATGTCCACTTACATATATGGAGACCCACTTCACCACCACATTTCTTCGGTTCATCACGATGGCATTCACCACATTATTCTATTTCGAGAAGACAATGGGTCTTTCTCTAGGTGGTACAAGTTAGGTATTGTGGTAAGTGTCACTTTAATACTTGAGGCATTTGTGTATGTTGGATTTAAAGTTGCTTTTGATTATAGAATGTTTGCTTCGAAATTATTCTCTTCGCCCTGTTTCGCCTTGGTATTTAACATTGTTCCCTAGTAAGTGGTCACCCCTGGGGAAATTTTTTCTACTGGGAGGTATCCTTGATGAGTCATTGTATCATTCTCGGTCATACTTATCATTTTTCACACTTCATCCTTTTCGTCTCCTTACTTTTGGGATTTTCGGGTGCACTGACCCAAGAAGGGATTGTACCTCATTTCATGGGAATAAGGGGTTGAAGGCCCAGAGGGAATGTAGCTGGAAAAAGATAAAATCAAAAATTATAACCTTCTATATTCTCTCCCAAAGAGGTCTTGAGAACAATGAAATGTTTCTCTTAAAAGAATTGAAGACCTGCAAAAGAAAATTTCACATATATAAATGTCCCACTTGTTGAGGGATCTACATGATGGGTGTTATATATGCACTAAAAAGACACTAAAAACCCTCAATTAAATTGTCAACCCGGGGTAAGTAAACTTAGAGTTGTAGAAAAATATATGCCAAAGGTAGAAGGGATGGTAGTATTATAGTCTAACTAAGGAAGGTATCTATCTAAGGGCTAATCTATTCAAGAAAAGTTATCTAATGAGAAAACCCTACTAAGTAACTTGAAACTATATAACCTAAGTACTTTTGGGCCAAGGATCGATGGATAGTTCTAAGAAGGCAAGTAAAAACCCTATGTAAAGCAAACTAGTTCATAACAGTAAGCAAAAACAACTATAACAATAAGCAAATAACCAAAGCAAACTACTTTAACTTGCCAACCTACATTTAATGAGCAACTACCCTATGAAAGCAAGTAAATAAACAAGCCAGCAACTATTCTATTAAACAAAATAAGCAAGTAAGCAAAACAACTAACTAACCTATTAAAGTAAAACAACTAACTAACATATTAAGGCAAGTAAACACGTAAGAAAAAAAACTAGCTAACTTATTAAAGCAAGTAAACAACTAACTACTCTAAGATAACTTCTGTTGCATGTAAAAACTTCTCATTGAACAACTATATAGCCTAAGAGGAAAGTGGACTACATTCTTAATTCAAAACTATTTCTAATTCATGAAAGGAAACCTATTTAATTGAAAGCAAGAAGAACTAACAACTAACCTTTAATCTATGATAAGGAAACTTCTCTCTAACCTATCAAAGCAAAAGACTATCTATCCTACAACAACAATAAAACTATCTTCTAAGCTATGAAAGAAAGAAACTATATCTTCTGATCTATGAAAGCAAGAAACTATATCTTTTAACCTATGAAAGCAAGAAAACTAT
>SNQJ01S0232075.1:6913-18749 GCA_010110895.2 Picea sitchensis
AGGTTGTACTATGATAGTGAGAGTGCCATTTATCTTGCAAAGAACTTAGCCTTCCATTCGAAGACTAAGCATGTACAGTTGAGGTGCCACTTCATATGATCCTCCTTGGAAGATGGACATTTGAAGTTGGAAAAGATACACACTAGCTAGAATCCTGTAGACATGTTAACAAAGGGAGTAACCAGGGAGAAACTGAGTTCCTGCTCAGTTTCAGTTGGTCTTCAAGAATGAAGATGAAGATGAGAAATTTTCCAGGTCCAAGAAGGTTCACAGTCCATCATATACAACAATGATGGAGTTGTTGAGATCAATCTCCAAGTTGGAGGTTGTTTGTTGTGGAGCCTGATTATCTTCCTGATTCAGAGGTCTTTTACTTTTAGCCATGTTTATACCCCATGAAGTATTCACACCCTAGAAGTATGTACACTCTTCCACGCGGGGCAGTGTAGAGGGGGAGTACCCCCTCTGCGGGGTCCGGGGAGGCTATCCCCCTGGCTGGGGGGTCTAGGGGCAAGCAGGCCCCCAACGGGGGTTCGGGGGTAGCATCCCCCGGTGGGGGTTCGAGGGTGAAGCCACCGAAGGAAATATTTCCTTGTAAAAGTATATTGTAATTTCATTGTAAATATGGACTTTTTATTATAAGGTTGCAGATCTAATGGTAGAAATTATGTTAGGGTTTTTTTCCCTAGAAGGAAACCCTCTTTTATGAGGGAAACGTATTGCAGCTATGGTGGATGACGAATATTGTATTCTGAGATAGGAGACTGTGAGAGAAAGAAGAGGAAGTTACAATGGGTTTTTCTATAGGTTGTATCCCTTCATATGATGGATAATAATAAAGGAAGGACCTGGCAATTTTTCTGGTGGATGTAGCTCACACTGGGTGAACCACATAAATCTGTGTCTCTATTGTATTGTGTATCTTCTGTGTTTTGTTTCTACATTTGTTTTATTTTATTGCTCCATGGTCTTGTTTTTCTAACAATTGGTATCAGAGTGAAAGGTAACTCACAGGAAGAAAGGGTTCCTGGTTTGAGTGGGAGCAATGTAGGAAGATGGAAAGTTCAGGGTCGAGAAATTTAACGGCAAAAACTACCAGTTATGGAAGATGCAGATGGAAGACTATTTATATCATAAGGATGTATTCCTACCATTGGGATGAATAGAAAAGAAGTCGATGGCTACGAAGGACAAAGAATGGGAGATTCTTGACAGAAAGGCTCTATGAATGATACGACTAAGCCTGGCAGCGTCGGTGGCTTTCAATATTTCCAAAGAACACATTGGCAAAATTGTATGACACATTGGCCAAATTGTATGAAAAACCCTTGATGTCCAATAAGGTATTTCTAATAAAGAGATTATTTAATATGAATATGTCAGAAGGTGGGTCTGTTGTAGATCATTTAAATGATTTTAATATGGTTACTAATCAACTAAGTTCTATAAAAGTGGACTTCGATGATGAGGTCAGGGCTCTTATAATCTTGTGCTCATTGCCAGAAAGATGGAACGCCTTGGTCATGGCTGTTGTCACACACCCACTACAACAACTTAGATTTTTCTTCTTTTTCTTCAGGGAATAAAATCCTTCAGACTTATATGGGGCCTAGCGCAGACCCTCTCTTCCCTTATCCTCCTCTAAACGACCACAAAATGGCCTTAGAGCAAGCGCTTTTTGCAACTCGCAAGTTGGGAATCAAGACTCTCGACTCCCCTTTCTCCAAACACCGATACCCAAGATACTATACAGGTATGGCTCCCTCTTCACTAGCACCTGCTACATGTATCTATAGGCTAGGCCAAACACTAGCACCACTCGCAACCTCGCCAGTTGAGGTGTTGAGCTCTCGTGCTCCTCCTTCGTAAATCCCCGAGATGTGAGAGGTCAAATTATCAACCCCGCTATAGTCTACTCACGAGCTATGTCACCGCTGCCCATTGCACAAGACCTTGGCTCTCGACGTTTCACGACCTTAGTAATCAAGGTGCATCTTCTTCATCCTGCGAAACCCCGAGCCACTATAAGTCAACAGTGGGTTGATTCTTTCCCAGTGTGACATGTGTCCACCACCAGTGGCCCACTTCCTAGGATAAATACTAGTGCTACTTGCATCTCATGACTTCGCGAGTTGGAGTGTTGAGCCCTCATACTCCTCCTTTGCCAATTCTCGAGATATGATAAGTCAACAATGGGTTGACTCCTCCCCAGGGGACATGTGTCCATCACCTATCACCCGTTCCCACCTTTATCCAGGCGCTTGTTGTTACGCCACCTGTCAACCACATGGTCCCCACTTGTGGATGGGCCATGTTTTTGCACGAGCCCTCGACGCTCGGCACTTCACGACTTCTACAATAAAAAAGAAACTCCCTCAAGTTCTGAACCCCCGATAGGCGATAACCACGAAAGTTCTGATCCAACGGTTCTCCCGTGCCTTGGATCCAACAATCATGATCACGTCACGATCTCGTGAATCATGAGTTCATGCAGCCCTACCCTTGACCACTCCAAGTCGCGAGTCAGCGAAATGATACTCTTCTGCCTATACAAAAGCTAAGATCGACGATCAATAGGGCTCCGTCAGATCCTTGGATCTACGGTCTGGGATCCCATTGTTACATGCGAAGGTTGAAAGGGTCGAGGTGTTAACACCTGCACTCCTTCTTTAGATCCATCGGTCTCAACAGATCTAGGGTCTTCCCGAAAGGATTTCAACCGTTCATCTACCAAATGATAGGGTATTATCTCTTTCAATAATTGGGCTCGCTATCTCTTCTGAGCTTGAATCATGAAATTCAAATTCTCAGGGCTTCAAACTCCCATGATTCCGAGACCTTAGAGAGCTATCCTTCCTTGCATAAGGTTTCCAGACCCCAATCGCATGAACCTTCAGACGGTTCTTGGGAAATCATCCCAAATCTTAGTCAAGTCTCTGGGTAAAGGTTTGGCACGGTTCCAAGGTTTATGGGGTAATCCCCAAGGAAGAGTACTCTTGAGGAGCCTTCCCGGAACATTGCAAGAGTTAAGAAAACAAGATGATTCTTAGTGGGGCAAATTCATGCCCCAACCTTAATCCTTTGTACAGAAACCAACTATGGCATGTAAGTATACAGAGGCATCCATTATTTCCAGTCTAACACATCAAGCAATCATTCTACATAGAAATTATTATGGGCATATAAACATAAGCATGTATTCATGATATTCAGTTCGAAATACAAGGTATAAAACACTTATCAGATCTACCAGGCATGATGCAACTGCTGAGAGGGGTGCTTGTTTCCACCTAATCGTAGGCTCAGTGACTCCAAATGGATTTACCACAAGCCATCCCCGAGCTAGGCCATGATGCTTTGAGGTTCATTCTCCTACTTCTAGCTCAACAGAAATCAAGCACGAAGTCTACTCTCATCCTCCTTATGTAGGAAAATAATCTAGGATGAAGGTTACTCTCCTTCTCCTGGTATTCAAAACTCCCTACATTTCCAGGGTTTCTCTAGTCTCTTTCATGTTCCCCGTCGCGCGTATTGCTCTCTCCCCTTACCACATTTCCTCTCTTGCCAATTTATGTCTGCAAGGTTGCGTGTGGCATGAATTTTTCCATTTGTGATCAGGTCTGAGGGTTGTTATGGGTGGGCAGTTTACCCTCATCCCCTCATTAACTCTTGAGGAGCCTCCCCACCTACCAATCTTATGGGAATTCCATTCCAGGATCAGAGAGCTACTTTGGTTTGTGAGAAAGTATAAACCAGTACAGTACTGGCTCGGTGGAAGTTAACGCAACCATTCCAGGTCCCTTCCACCACCTCTCATTATCCATCGTGGTCTCTTTTAGCACATCCCTCTCCCAGCAGTCATGCAACACATATCCATAACATAATTTACATCCATCGACCTTTTATGCAAATGTCCGTCAAATCAAACATTCACATCTTTGAGTTTGCCATAGTTCTTGGCCAATATAGTTATTTTTACAGACTGGGGGAAACAGGGTGTTACAATTCCCTCCCCCTTAAAGGAGCATCATCCTCGATGTTCTATCTATCAATATGACATGTATGTACAGAAGTAAACAAAATCGGATATGCATGTTTCATGGAATCTTCCATTTCCTGCGTAGCCTCATCTGGGCCAAAATGTTTCCACTGCACCTTAACCTGTGCAATGGTTCGGTTCCTGCGTGGGGTTTCCTTTCTGTCCAGTATGCATTGAGGTTCTGGCAGGAATTCTCCCTCCGGTTCCACCTAGATCACATACTAGTCAATTATATGATTAGAATCATGTACATATTTCTAGAACTTCAAAGGGTCCACAATATCGAGGTGCCAACTTGGCACAATCTCCCATCCTCAGGGAACTCTTCCTAGGCCTAAATTTTAGATATACGTGGTCTCCCGTCTTGAATTCTCTTGGAGTTCTCTTTCGGTTGGCGTAAATTTTATGTATGTCCTTAGCGACCTTTAGATTTTGTTTGATCTGAGTTACTTGTTGTTCCATTTCTTTCAACATGTCGGGTCCAATAGTAATTCTGTTTATCGGGTTTCTCTAACTGACTGGGGTGTTGCACGGTCTACAATAGAGGACTCTAAAGGGACTCATCTTCAGGGATTCTTGGTAGCCATTATTGTAGGCAAATTCCACCAATGGTAAATAATCTTCCCACTTCTTGGGTTGATGCATTACATGCATTCTTAGCATGTCTTCCAATATTTGGTTCACTCTTTCCGTCTGTCCATCAGTTTGAGGATGATAGGCGGTGCTAAACAGTAATTTGGTCTCTAGACCAGCCATCAAGGATTTCCAAAAGTTGGAAGTAAATTTTGTGTCTCTGTCAAACACTATCTCTTTAGGCATACCATGTAGTCTGAATACCTCCTTCATGAATATGTTGGCGATATCTATTGCCTTGCAAGTCGATTTGACAGGGATAAAATGGGTAGACTTGCTCAATTTATCCACCACTACCATGATGGCATCATTCTGTTTGACCAATGTTGGTAATCCGGTGATGAAGTCCATGGAAATGGTTTTCCACTTCCATTCCGGGATTGGTAGAGCTTGTAATAATCCTGCTGGGTGTCACTGTTCTGCTTTAACCTGTTGGCATTCTATGCATTTGGCTAAGTACTCAGCTATGTCTTTCTTCAATCCAGGCCAATAGAATTGTTTCCTGGTGACTGTGATCATCTTCTGGTATCCGGAATGACCAGTAAATGGTCTTTTATGTAGTTCATCCATTATGAAGCTCTTCAAGTCATCACATTTTGGAATACACAATCTATTTTTGTAAGTTAGTAGACCTCCATATATCATCTGGTAGCCTTCATACTTTATTCCTATTGGTTCTTGCTCCAGGTACGAGGTCACGGTCTGGAAGAATGTGTCTATTTCTTGTGCATTCCTAAATATTTCCTTGACATTCGTCTCGCAGGTACTCACCGCTACCAGATGAAATGTTTTCATACTTATGCTAAGGGCATCGACCACCTTATTTTCCTTTCCTTTAACATGTTTGATTTCAAAATTAAACTCACTAAGGAGGACCATCCACCTAGCTTGTATGGCATTGAGATTTGGTTGGTCAAACAGATATCGCAATCCACAGTGGTCTTTCATAAGCACAAATTTCCTTCCCAGGAGGTAATGTCTCCTTTAAGGCGTACACTATGGCGACAAGCTCTAGATCATGGGTCACATAGTTGACTTCGTGCTCATTCAATTTTCGGGATTCATAGAAGACTACACTTCCTCCTTGCATAAGGACTCCTTCGAGCCCTTCCTTGTAGGCATCTATGCACACGAGGAAGTTAGCTTCGGGATCAACGATCTTCAACATGGGTGTGTGGGTTAGTAAATTTTTTAGGGATTGAAATCTTTCTTCACATTCTTGTGTCCACGTGAATTTAGCTCCCTTCTTCTAGAGGGCAGTGATTGGACAACCAATCTTGGAGAATCCTTTTATAAATATCCTATAGTATCGTTCTAATCCCATAAAGGATCTGATATCTAAAATGACATTTGGGGTAGGCCACTCCATGATAGACCTGGTCTTGTCAGGGTCTACTGCTACTCCTTCTTCTAATATGACATGGCCCAAGTAATGTATTTGCTTCTGGAAAAAGTCGCACTTGCTAAATTTGGCATAGAGTTGATGTTCTCTTAACACTTGAAAAGCACAAGTCTAAGATGTTCCTCATGTTTCTCTCTATTCTTGGAGTAAATTAATATATCGTTAATAAAAACCAGTACAAATTTGTCTAGGAATTTGTTGAGCACATTGTTTTTCAAGCACATAAAAGTGGCAGGGGCATTGGTTAATCCAAATGGTACTACCACAAACTCATAGTGACCATATCTTGTCCTGAAGGTAGTTTTGTGGATGTCTTCACCCTTGATTCAGACTTGATGGTATCCAGATCTCAAGTCAATCTTTGAGAAGATGGAAGAACCTCCCAATTGATCGAACATGTCATCAATCCTGGGTAAGGGGTACTTGTTCTTTATGGTTACCTTGTTTAGTTGTCTATAATCTATGCATAGTCGGAGGGTACCATCTTTCTTCTTTACAAACAGAACTGGTGCTCCCCATGGAGACACGCTGGGCCAGATATAGCCTTTGTCCATCATTTCTTTTAGTTGTAATTTAATCTCAACTAGCTCAGGTGTGCTCATCATGTAGGGTGTCCTAGACACTGGCACCACTCCTGGTGCAAGTTCTATCGAGAAGTCAATGTCCCTTCTCGGAGGTAGACCCAGTACCTCTTTCGAAAATACATATCTATATTCTCTTAGTGTGGGGTGGTCTTCGAGGCTTGGTTTGTCATCTTCAGTTGATTCCAACACCTGTATCGCATAAAGTAGACATCCCATTTCTGCAATACTTTCTCATTTGAAGGGTTGATATTCATCTCACCGAGATAGGTTTTTGGATCCCTCGAAGGGTTATCCTTCTTCCTTCTTCACCTACACATTCTAAAGTTTTATGGTAATAGTCTAGTCTACCCTTATATGTGACTAGCCAGTCCATTCCAATCAACAGGTCATATGATCCTAGGGGTAGTATGTTAAGGGTTGCTTGGTTGGGGAATTCACCCATAGTGAATTGGAAATATGGTATGACCTTTGCTACCTTTCTTTTGGTGCCAGTGGCTAACTATACCAACCATGGCTTGGTGTGTTTATGTGGCTATAATTTACACTTATCAACAACCTTAGGAGCTATATAACTCAAATTTGAACCAGGGTCAATTAGAATAGACACTAGATGGTTGGTGATCATACATTCCATCTCCACCACTGAAGCTTGGTGGTCAACTTGTTTATTATCCAAGGCTGCATAAATTTGCGGCACACTCCTGGCCACATCATTGACAGTGGTAGCTTCTTGAATGTTGTAAATTCTTTGAATATTCTTTTGTCGGTGCGGGTAGTCCCTTAGTAGATGTTCTTCTCCACAACCCCAACATTTCAAGGGTTCTCTCTTTAGGTTATCAATCTTTCTTGGGGTAGATCCCGAAGGTTTATTTCCGCTCTGGGAGGGGAAATTCTGTTGGTGTACACTTCGGGTTGGGAAGCTCATCCTTGATACCTTCTCATAGTTTTTAAATCTTGGGGATTTAAACCCCTTTTTCTGGAATCCCAAGCTATTCTTCTGCTTTCATAACAATATCTTTCCTTTCGGATAGTCTCTTCTAGGGTCTTTGGCTCGTCAAACTCAATGCTATTCTGATAGTCCTTAGGTAGTCCACTGATGAATCGTTGCACCTTTTCCTTCTCTGCTTTTATATAGGGTATGTACCTCAGCAATTTGAGGAATCTTCTGACATATTCCTCCATGGTGCATTGCCCCAGCTTGAGTTCATAGAATTCTTTAGTCTTTTCGTCGAAATATTTTTCCGACAGATACTTCTTCTTGAAGTATTTCTCAAACCATTCCCAAGATAGGTCTTCTTCGTGAATCCCTTTTACATTCTTAAGGTCTTCCCACCAAATGAAAGCCTTTCCATTCAATTTGAAAGTGGCTACTCGGGCCTTCAATTTTTCTGAGAAGTCATGGACTCTAAAATACTTCTTTAGTCCAAGCAGTGAGGCCTCCACTTTCTCCCCTTTCTTTATTTCACCATCGAAAGAGGGTAGTTTGGCCTTCTTGAATTCTTCGAGATTGTGACTTTGGGAATGCTTTTGCTTCTTCTGTTTTCTTCGGGAATAAGAACTATTTCTGCTACTAGAAGATCCCTCCGAGTCACCAGTTTCCTTTCCAGAGGAATCATTCGACACTTTTCCCTTATCTATGGGGTGAACCTTTCTCGAAGTGCTCTTCCCAGTGTGGCCACTTAAAAGACCATGTTTCTGTATCTCAGGTCCGCGTGACTAGTGTTAGGTCCATGCTGCAATTGTCTTTTTATGTCGGATAAACTTTGCAATAAGACTGCATTAATTTATGTTTTCTTCTCTTTCTCTTTTATCAACCTCTCGTTTTCGGCCTTGCAGCTCTGTAGTTTGACCATGAGGATTCTCACAGTCTCAGCTAGATCGGGAGGGGTCTCTACTGCTCTCCTTTCATCAAACTCTTCGTCTTTGTTGTGGGAGCCATCCCCCACTTCATGGTGTGTCACCATTCTATGCATCTGCAGTTTCCCACAGTTGATCGTCCACTTGTTGTGCAAGAAAAACACTTATTGTTAGTCAAAATTATATTCATTCACAATCAATGCATAATTCATATTTTTCAAATGCATACACACAATAGGAATTTTCATTCTTAACTTTGGATTTTTATAAAGGTGGTTAAGATAGATGGTTACTCCTTTTAAGAGTACTTCAAATGGAGTTTCTGAGAAACTCGTTCATGAGCCCAAGCAGGCCAAGTGTTGTAACCATGATTTGATACCAATTTGTCACACACCCACTACAACAACTTAGATTTTTCATCTTTTTCTTCGAGGAACAAAATCCTTGAGACTTCTATGGGGCGTACCACAGACCCTCTCTTCCCTTATCCTCCTTCAAATGACCACAAGTTGTCCTTAGCACAAGTTCCTTTCACAACTCGCGAGTCAAGAATCAAGACTCTCGACTCCCCTTTCTCCAAACACTGATACCTGAGATACTATATGAGTATGGCTCTCTTCTCACTAGTGCCTGCTACATGCAACCGTAGCCTAGGCCAAACACTAGCACCACTCGCAACCTCGCCAGTTGAGGTGTTGAGATCTCGTGCTCCTCCTTCACAAATCCCCGAGACACAAGAGGTCAACGTTGCGTGGACTCTGCCAAAGTGACATGCACACGCCACTTGTCAACCTCGCTATACTCTTCTCATGAGCTGTGTCATCGCTACCCATTGCACGAGACCTCAGCTCTCGGAATTTCACGGACTTAGCGATCAAGGTGCAACTTCTTCATCCTGTGAAACCCCGAGCCACAATAAGTCGACAATGGGTTGACTCTTTCCCAGTGTGACATGTGTCCACCATCGATCACCCACTTCCTAGGCTAAATACTAGCACTACTCGCATCTCACGACTTCACGAGTTGGAGTGTTGAGCCATCATGCTCCTCCTTTGCGAGTTCCCGAGATACGATAAGTCAACAATGGGTTGACTTCTCCCCAGTTGACATATGTCCATCACCTGTCACCCGTTCCCACCTTTCTCTGGGCGCTTGTTGTTACGCCACCTGTCAACCACGTGGTCCCCACTTACAGATGGGTCATGTGTTTGCAGGAGCGCTTGGCGCTCGACACTTCACGACTTCTACAATCGAAAAGAAACTCCCTCAAGTTCCAAACCCTCGATAGGCGATAACCACGAAAGTTCTGATCCAATTCCCTTGTTCCTTGGATCTAATGGTCACGATCACATCGCGACCTCGTGAATCATGAGTTCATGCAGCCCTACCCTTGACCACTCTAAGTCGCGAGTTAGTGAAATGATACTCTCCTGCCTATACAAAAGCTAAGATCGATGGTCAATAGGGCTCCGTCAGATCCTTGGATCTACGGTCTGGGATCCCATCACTACATGCAAAGGCTGAAAGGGTCGAAGTGTTAATGCCTACGCTCCTTCTCTAGATCCATCGGTCTCGACAGATCTGGGGTATTCTCAAAAGGATTCCGACCGTTTGTCTACCAAATGATATGGTATTCTCTCTTTCTATAATTGGGCTCACTATCCCTTCTAATCTTGAATCACAAAATTCTTCTCGGGGCTTCAAACTCCCACGACTCTGAGACCTTAGAGAGCTATCCTTCCTTGGATAAGGTTTCCAGACCCGGATCGTATGAACCTTCAGATGGTTCTTGGGCAATTGTCCCAAATCTTAGTCGAGTCTCTGGGTAAAGGTTCAGCGTGGTTCCAAGGTTTATGGGGTAATCCTCAGGGAAGAGTACTCTTGAGGAGCCTTCCCAGAATATTACGAGAGTTAAGCAAACAAGATGATTCTTAGTGGGGAGAATTCATGCCCCAACCTTAATCCTTTCTACAGAAACCGACTATGGCATGTAAGTATACATAGGCATCCATTATTTCCAGTCTAACACACCAGGCAATCATTCTACAGAGAAATTATTATAGGCATATAAACATAAGCATGTATTCATGATATTCAGTTTGAAATACAAGGTATAAAACACTTATCAGATCTACCAGGCGTGATGCAACTGCTGAGAGGGGTGCTCGTTTCCACCCAACCGTAGGCTCAGTGACTCCAAATGGATTTACCACTAGCCACGCCTGAGCTAGACCATGATGCTTTGAGGTTTAGTCTCCTACTTCCAGCTCAACAAAAATCAAGGACGAAGGTTACTCCCCTTCTCATAATGCAGGAAAATAATCCAGGACAAAGGTTACTCTCCTTCTCCTAGTATTCATAACTCTGTGTGTTTCCAGGGTTTCTCCAGTCTCTTTCGTGATCCCCATCACACACACTGCTCTCTCCCTTACTACATTTCCTCTCTTGCCAATTTATGTCTGCAAGGTTGCATGTGGCACGAATTCCGCCATATGTGGTCAAGTCTAAGGGATGTTACGTATGGGAAATTCACCCCCATCCCCTCATTAAATATTGAGGATCCTCCCCACCTACCAATCTAATGGGAAATCCATTCCAGGATTAGAGAGCTACTTTGGTTTGTTAGCAAGTATAAACCAGTACAGTACTGGCTCGGTGGAAGTTAATGCAACCATTCCAGGTGCCTTCAACCACCTCTCATTAGCCATCGTGGTCTTTTTTAGCACATCCCTCTCCCAACAGTCATGCAACACATATCCATAACATAATTTACATTCATTGACCTTTTACGCAAAGGTCCATCAAATCAAACATTCACATCTTTGAGTTTGCCATAGTTCTTGGCCAATATAGTTATTTTTATAGACTAGGAGAAACATGGTGTTATAGCTATAAGTAACTTTTTCTCTAGTTCAAATACTTTAAAATTTGATGATGTTGTTGGTGTTATCCTTAGTGAGTAAATGCGGCGCAAAAGCACAGGTGAGACATCAGGAAATGCGTTGAACATGGAGAACAAGGGAAGACAAAAGGATAGAGGAAAGGGTTTTGGAAACCATGGGAATTCTAGGAAGGGAAGATCCAAATCCAGACTTGGAAAGATAGAGTGCTGGAATTGTGGGAAGAAAGGACATCTGAAGAAAGACTACAGAGCTCCAAAGTAACAAAGAGATGGATAGCAGGAGAGAAATCAGGAAGCAAATGTAAGAGGTGATGTGTTACAAGATGCTTTGATTCTTTCTGTAGATAATATTTCTGAGTCTTGGGTAGTAGATTCAGAGGCTTCATTTCATGCCACACCCCATAGGAAACATTTTCTAG
>SNQJ01S0232076.1:0-14147 GCA_010110895.2 Picea sitchensis
CTTTGGTGAATATTTCTTTTTATTGCAACCTCTGGGAGAAATTGTTTTTTTGATACATGATTAATGTCTTGAAATGATATTTTAAGTATTAAACTTTTTGCAACAGATTATTCATTGAGTGGTTTGTTCTTCCCTTAGTTTTTTACCTCTATTATTTCACTTGTATTACATTTGTGTGCCACAATCCAAGGAGAAACCTCATCTATATCATTTTTCCAACCCAACCATGCTCTTTTCTTGGTAAAACCAACCCTCTAACTGACCAACAAAATCAGAAAACCAATCATTCTAAACTTGAGGTGTCCTAGATTTTCCCTTTAGTAGTTAGGTGCATACTTTAGGATCAACATCTTCTGGTTCCATTGCTAGGGAACAAAGTAATGAAATGTCTTTCCCTGGGAGAACAAAAACAATCAAATATGACCTTTTATGGTGAACACAGATCAAACACCTTCATACTGCCATCTTTCACCTAGTGAATCCACTAAGTAAACTTCATAAAAGAAATATTGTCTCCTAGAAAAGGACACAAGAGATCCAAATCAGAGCACATCAAATCCACTAAGGCTCATCCCAACCTTGAAAAAGACATAGTAGTCTCTGAGAAAGAAAGGAAAATAAGAAAATCCACCTTAGCTCAGAGATATACCTCATCCCTCGAGGGTAACACTACACCCAAAGAGTCCATTTGTCTTCATTATCACAAGTGGATTGAATTTTCTAGCCCTAAGAATCACAATTCCAAGGAACCTTAGACACATTCAACCCCTACCTCCACTTCATCATCTAGTATAGCATCCACACTTGCATCTCCAATCAATATTTAGATCCCTATTTCTCAAACAATGGTTGTTGATAGGATGGATTCCATAATTGATGCCAGATATTCACCCTTGGTTTTTCCTATAGGATTACATGCACTCCTAGCCACATATTACATTAAATATTTACCAAGATATAATGGGGAAGGGGATGTCACTAATGAGGAACATTTGGTATCCTTCTACAACTTTGCAGACAACTTCAACATTGACTATGCAGATGTGTGGATGAGGCTGTTTGTATAAATCCTCAATGGGGAAGCTAGGAAATGGTTTCGGGATCTCCCTCCAGCCTCCATTACAGATATTGATGCGCTAGATTAAGCCTTCATAAAGAAATGGGGAGAGAAAAGATATTATCTCTATTACATCATTGAGTTTTGGGCCCTTAAGAGAAAGAATGGTGAGTGTATTTCAGACTTGACCAAGAGATTCAATAAGATGTATGGTAGAATCCTATATGAGATCAATCCAACTGAAGCCTTTACCAAGATCACTTATGCCAATGCATTTGATGCATATTTATCCCTTATATTGAGGGAGAGAATATCCATTATCTTGTTTTCCATGCAAGAAGCAACCATTGACATTGAATCCAACATCTTGGCATCAGAAAGGTTAAAGACTAGATCTGATAAAGACAAAAAGAAACAGAGAGAGGATTCCCCTGCCTCCTCTAACCCATCCACATCTGATCCTAAACTTGATGAAATGACCAAAAATTTGAATGATTTGACATATGAAATAGCTAAGATAAAATGGGAATCTAAACAACCAAACATAGCTTTTCAATGGGTTGGGAACATAAATCTAAACCAAATTAGAAGGTTGAATGACTCCCATCAGATAATATAGAGGGAGAGGAGGAATGTTGATGATCAAAGAGTAGTACCTCCTTTCCAAAAATATCATATTGAGAAGATGGATGTAGACGGTGATGCTATGGATGATGTTGTTGTACTTTTCAATGAAACAGATTTTTACAATAGTCACTTAACACAACAAGATTATGAGGTAGCACAACTGTCAAATTAGTTTGATATTGAGATAGGGGAAGAGGGAGTTATTTAAGGCCAGCCCCAAAATAAATATGACTTGATTCCTAGAATAGGTGCTCCCAAAGCCATGACCTCCAATCATAACAGAAAAACAAAGGTTCCTCCCAAGCCAAATCCAAGCAAGGGTGCATTGGCTAAAGCTCACCAACCTCCTCCATTTAAACCTATTGTCCATGAAGTAAAGGAAGATGATAGGCCACAAGCATATTTCATCCTAGAGAATGAGTTGAGAAAGATCAATATCCATGTAACTCTGTCAGAATTTTTGAAAAATGAGCCTTTCAAGCAATCCATTATGAAAGTTCTGCATCCACCTACTTCTGTTGTAACTTCTAATGTAATTGGTCTACAGGATGAGAACCCAACCATTACTGTGGGACCACACATTTATGATGGCTCTGATGTTTCTCCACCTTTGTACATATCTTTAAATTTCCATGACAATATCCTACATAAATGTATCATGAACTTAGGTGCCTCACACAATGTCATGCCTAAGGTTTTTATGGAGGAACTAGGTCTGGAGATCACCAAGCCCTACCAAGACCTTTAATCCTTTAATTCCAAAAAGTTTAAATGTTTGGGATTAATAAAAGATATGGTGGTTTCTTTGGCACAATTACCCATGAAGAGTGTAGTGATGGACATCGTTGTGGTTGACATTCCCCCCAAGTTTGGTATTCTTTTTTCTAGGACATGGGCAAAGAAGGTTGGAGGATAATTACAAATGGACCTCACATAAACCACCATCCATGTTTTTGGGGTAGAACACAGGAGGCTATATAAAGAGGTCAGATTGGCCTATATCGCCAGCGACCATTAGAATCCAAGAAACCATCCAATTTATGTTGTTGAGGATGATATCGGCTCATCTGTTTTTCATTTAAATGGTGATAAACTAGAAATTAAAGTCAACAAATGCAAAAATCAATCTTTGACAGATTAGTGGAACAAAGTGTGGAAGATGTGTTTTGATGGATCTTCATCAAAAGAAGGTTTTGGGGCTGGTATATTCCTCATTTCCCTTTCTCTCTTATAAGCTCTAATTCGAGACTACTAACAATATAGTTGAGTATGAAGCTCTGGTGCTTGGATTGAGGGATGCCAAAGATATGGTCGTTGAAAGCTTGGATGTCTTTGGTGATTTTGAGTTAATCATCAATCAAGTCAAAAACATCTATCAAGCTAAGAAACAGAGTCTCAAACAATGCAGGAACGAGGTGTGGGACTAGGTTGACAACTTGTTTTTGGAATTTAACATATCCTTCATTCCCAGAGAGGCAAATCAGAAGGAATATTCTTTGACCTTGTCTGCCAGTACCTTCAGACCTCCCATTGGTCCAAATATCAAGTATCAGGTGGAAATTAGACATAGGAAATCCATACCAGACAACATAAAGCACTGTAAATTCTTTAGCGATGATTTGGAGCTGCAAAGTTTTCTACAGACCATTGAATAATTCTCCAGTATCTCAATAGATCAAGAGGGTGAAGATGATGAATATTCTTATCAACAAACATCTCATCTGTTGAAAAAAGTGGTTGGCCACAACATTGTGGAACTTAAAATAAAACACATCCCTAGGGTTCTAGTGCCACTGGAAAGGCTATTTGACAGTCATGATGTCGCCAGAGGAGATTCTATAAAAAATCAAGAAGAGGAAGTGATGGATTGCAACATTGGGACTGTTGAAAATCCCAAAATAGTCAAATTGTCTAAGGCACTACCTCCAGAAAAAAAAACACAGGTGTGTCAACCTCATGAAAAATTTTGCTGATATTTTTGCATGTTCATATGAATATTTGAAGACATTTGAAACTAACATCATCCATCACAAGATCCCTCTCAAGGTTGGTTCTAAGCCATTTAGATAGAAGATCAGGAAATTTAATCCCATGTTGATGTCCATAATTGAAAAAGAGCTGAAAAGAATGCTTTATGTCAGGATTATTGTTCCCTTGAGGTACTCATATTGGGTGGCCAACTTGGTACCTATGAGGAAAAGTAGTGGGGAAATACAATTGTGTGTTGATTTCCAAAATATCAACAAGTGTTCTCTAAAATACATCTACCCTCTTCCCAATATGGACCATATTTTGCAAAGGGTAGTAGGTTCTCACAAGATTTCCTTGTTGGATGGGTACTCTGGTTATAAACAGGTAGCAGTATGTGAAGAAGACAAATAAAATACAACATTCATCACACCATGGGGGGAATTCATGTACAAAAATATTCCCTTTGGGCTGATGAATGTAGAGAACACCTTTTAGAGGGATATGGATGTAGCCTTCGTGGGGGAGAAAGATAAACTTATGTTTATATATTTGTATGACATCACCATTTTCTCCAAATAAGATGATGAGCATTTAAAACACATCGAGCAGATTTTCTGAAAATGCAGAAGGTATGGGATTTATTTGAATCCCAGGAAGTCCCACTTTGTTATGCCAAAAGGTAAACTCCTAGGTCACTTCATATCAGCAGAATGTATAAAAATAGACCGTAAGAGAGTGGAGGCAATTTAGGAAATTGCAATTCCCAGAAACAAGAAGTCTATTCAGTCTTTCATAGGAAGAATATTTTTTTTAAGGCGCTTTGTGCCAAACTTTTCTGAAATCATAAGGCCTATCACCAATATGTTGAAGAAATATGTTGTTATCAAGTAGTCAAAGGAGGAAAAATCAGCATTCCAAAGGATCAAGCAAGCTTTTGTTGAAGCCCATATATTAGTCAGCCCTGACTATGCCAAAGAATTCTTTATCTTCTCTTTCGCTTCCAAGGAAACCATTGTTCTTGTGCTACTACAAAAGAATGAAGAAGGAAATGAACAACCCATAGCCTTTTTCATCAAATCCCTCCAAGATGCTAAGTTGAAGTATGATATATTAGAAAACTAGGCCTATGTGTTGGTCAAAGTTTTGAAATACTTTAGGGTGTATGTGTTACAGTCTATCATAACATCCTTGTTCCTAGCAGCAGTATCAAAGAGATTTCGGTCCAGCTAGACAATGAAGGGAAAAGAGGGAAATGGATTGTCAAATTGTTGGAATATGACCTTCACATAAATCCCACCAAGCTTATTAAGGGGCAAGGACTTTCCAAATTATTATCATAATAAAACTGTAAGGTACTAGAATTGCATCAGACCTTCACCCAATCCGATATTCTTGTTGGAAGTGGGCCAAAGCGAAAGGAAAGGATATTTTGGGAAGAAAGGCATGCATGAGGAAAGAAACAACTAGAAGGAGGAGGAGCACATGCGCATGGATGGAAGACCTAACGATGTTAGGGTTAGGGTTTTTGTAATATATTGTAATGGATGATGAGCCAGAAATGTATATATATACCTATGATTTCTAGAAGAGAGGAGCAAAGACAGAGAGAGCAGCGAAGATAGAGAGAGATATATGAGGGGTTTTGAGGAAGAGTCTTTTTTTGATAACTAGTTATAATTATTTTGTCATACGACCCCATTTTTGTAAGTTATTGATCCGTAGAAGGTCGAGAGGGTGGATCTTGAGGGTTATATCATAAGCTGAGGAGCCTGGTGTGATCTAGTCTGCCTCATAATAGATCTCGACCCAACTGAGGATGAGTTGTAAATCACGTGGCACTGTATTTTTGGAACTTCCATAATAGAAGAGATCGAGAGCCAGATCTTTGGGGACATAGCCCAAGGGGGGTGAACCACAGTAAAACTCGTGTTATGTGATTGAATGATTGTGTCTATGTTATTGTTTATGAGTATATGTTAGCATGACGAATGAATTAGTTGATTATATTACATGCATAATCGGGAATGACAGTATATTGATTTAATAATTTAAATAGAACTCTCAGTACATACTTCATAGATCTCCACTCAATCCTGGATTGCAAACACCTGAGTATTGCAGTCACCCATTAAGACTATCTCGGGTGAGACTGCATAGTGCACTATGTGTGTTGCGTTGCCTTCTCGTTTAGCAAGAGGGCCGATAGTTTTAGCCTTTGTTGGAACCCTAGTAGAATTGAACCTGGGTCAATCATGCTAAAGATAGATAGAGGAAGTTAAACCAAAAAATGGTTATGTTGTTGGTTGGAACAATATAGGATTGAGTAGATGGGATCTATTAAAAGGGGGTAAGATTTGCAAAACGCAGGTCAAAAGAATACCAAATCGAATGACAAGAAGGTGAGAAGAATGCATCGCTACAAAGGGATGTGGAGACCATGGAATCCCACAAAATCAGGGATCGAAATATGGTTGAAGACAAAGGAGATGGATTTTTCACATAAATATAACAGAAACCCTAGAATAACACCGCGCAAATACGTTCAGAAGTACGTGTTTACTAATCTGCATGAAGTATTTTTTTGTTATTTTCCACACTTATTGAAGGACTGGATATTGAGGTTGAAGGATAACCACACAAAAAAATGGATCCGACCGTTAGAGTGGACTCTTGTTCAGATTGAGCAGTTACAGCAGGTGAATAACAAATTCACCCGCGCAGTAGATTTTTGGCTTGACAGTATTGTAGCAGGATTTATAACATAAATTGCAATAGATACAGTGAAGTCGTATAGCGTAGCGGAGAAATATTTTCTATGAGAACCTCTGATCCAAGTGGATATCGGTGGCCACCCACCTTTTCCAACTGGCTCAAAACAATGTTCTGGCAATTTTGGCAATTTACTATTTTTAGCAATTTTTAACTTTTGGGGCCATTTTGAGGGCCTAAATGAAGGTTTATCGGGATTGATCTTATCAATGATATCAAAATGCATGATTTATCCACAAAAATGAATCTTCTCGATGATACCTTTCCAACGGGCTATCATACGCCTAAAACGGAGATCGTATGCAAAAGTTACGACCCCGAGAAGTTGATGTACTAACTTATCCAAACAGGGCCCACATGACTTTTGGTGCTTCATATCCTAGGGTTAGGATTTTGGATGTCTAGGGTTTTTGGAATTCCTGTTTATTTTACAAAGGCCTTTAGAGCCTCATTGTAATCATCTTCTTGCGAATGCGAGTAGCTGTCACATCTCTTCTCAGAGATAAGCTACCGCCATACTAGCAAATCTTTCACTCTGTATTTTTACAGTCTTTGTACATTTATTTCATTAAAATAAATCGTGTATTACTATATATCTGTGTTTATGGTTGCATCTCTGATACATTTATGTTATATTATTGAATATTTGTGATATTTCTGTGCATTTATTTATTATATCTCCGCTCTCATTTCATGCCGAAAATAATCTGGATCAACCTCGAGGAAGGTATATTCAATCATTGTATACTTATATAAAGATATATCTATATAAAAAAGGTGTAATGACAATGGAGTTAGACAACTAAACTTCCCTGCATGCATGGTGCAAGGCGAGGAGCACTGACAGAAAGAGGATAAATGGAAGGAGAAGTGGATAAAGTCAAGAAGGAGGAAACCTTGGACCCAATCATGATGGGCAATGACCAGATCAATCGAATCATGGTGATAGCTGGAAAGATGCATAGTGGATTACCCTACCAATATAAGGTGAACACCAAGAAAAGAGTCATAGCCGTGAGGGAAGGCTTCACAAGTGATGAAGAGGAGGTAGAGGATCTCCGGGTTCTGGATCAGATTGAGGAAATCCTGCATGAAACATATGAGAGGAAGACAAGAGGTCCAAGAGTGGGAACCGAAGGCAACAATCCTATCCATATTAATGTCAATGTGGAACCATAAACCCGTGTACGACTAACACACCAAAAATCACAACATTGTTTAGAAAACTAAATTTTGGGAGAAGAAAGAGAGAAGGAAGTACATCTACACAAGGAACAACAACTAGGGGAGCCAGTTCAGGAAGAATTAGTCAAGTATCTACATGGCACGGAGGTAGTAGTTCAACATTTAGAATGGCAGGACACGGTCCCACCATCAGGTTACCAGAATTCAAAGGAAAAGCATCGGAGGACATAGAAAAATACATGTTTATCTGTGAGAATATATGGGAATCAAAACAAATCACAGACGAGAACACTGAACTTGCACAACTAGCGATTATACTCAGGGATCGTGCACTAGATTGGTATATGATTTTAGCGACAAACAATCCACTAGGGACAACTAAAACAATTGTGGACATAAAGAAATTGTTGATAAATGAATTTCAGAAGTCAAGTTCAAAGGATCAGTACATGAAAGAGATTATAGAAATTAGACAGAAACCAGGAGATTTTGTATGGGAGATTGACCATAGATTCAAGCAACTAAAAGGAAATTTGAAATATATCATGATAGATATACAACACAGACACTTGTTTGTCAATTCACTATTACCACACTTAAAGTATCCACTGTGACAATAGAAGTTTCAGACATAGGCAGACACTCTGCAGGAAGCCTTGCAATTGGAAGAAAACCAATATCAAAAGATGGATCTAGCCATCAAAGAGTTGAAGGACGATTTGAAGAACTTAATGTTCCAACTAAAACAGAACAAAAGGACAAATGAGAAGTCATTTGGTGTAACACATGCAGGATGGAAAGACACCACAAGAACGAATACCCAAGATTCACGTAGTATATGGCAGCAGTGGTTCCAAATCCATTACCAACAAGAGGACTATGGTGTGAAATACATGGATGATTTTAGGGGCTAAATTTTGCTCATGGGCTAATTTTCCATGGTTTTTCCAAAAACGAGATTCACTATTTTAAAAATGATTCGCCCAAATTCTATGGGATAAAATTATTTTACTTTAAAAATCGCCAAAATTTTATAAAATATATATAAAATCCTTAGAAATTTGAATATTTTTACAAAAATATTGCCAAACATTTATAGTATGCATATGAAGGATTAGTAATATTCGCCAAGGTTTCTAAATTTTAAAATAAATTTCCATCCTTAAAATCATCCCTGGCGAAATATGTAAGAAACAAAGCCACAATCCATATCACTGCCCAATGATGTAGAAATACCAGACACTTCCCAAGAGTTCATTATGAAACTTTTGCAAGTCAGTAGACCATGATGACAAAGATTGTAGAACTATGGACTTAATGAGAGAGATAACACCATATGCATATAGGGTGTAGGAAGAAATGATGATCGAGCAAGCCACACCTCAGTTTAACCAAGTACCAGCCCCATACAACACTACGCAGTAGCAGTATAATACTTCACAACAACCATACAATACCATGCAGCCACAGTACAACACACCGTAGCCTTAGTGCAATACCATGCAGTACAATCAGGTGCTGCAGTATAATGCATCGCGAGGGGATTGAGCTAGATACAGAGGTAGAGGACAAGCAAGAGGAGGATTTGGAAGAGGTATAGGACCAGTGGTATGTGACAACTGCCAACAACTAGGACACTATGAAAAATAATGTCCACTTCCACCAGCGACTTGTATGTATTGTCGCATATCGAATCATGATACAGAATAATGTCCTATGTTACTAGGGAAGATCTAGGAAAAGAGGAATCAGAACAATTAGAATGTTCAATGGATTTCAACAGAAGCTAGGGACGACAGAAGAAATAACAACATAGTTACACACGGAGGAGATAAAATAGGAAATGACGCAATCCAACAAGAGCCAATACAACATCAGTGGGTGAAGAAGAATTTCGAACGAAGGAAGCATTTTGATGCGCAGCACGAGAAGGAAACACTTAAGAAAGCCAGACAAGAATTTATGAAGTAAGACACTGCATCGACTTCAACTGCGCAGTAGACCAAGGAAGTACCCAAGTACGAGATGCCTTCATCCATGGATGATTTTAGGGGATAAATTTTGCTCATGGGCTAAGTTTCCATGGTTTTTCCAATAATGAGATTTTCTTTTTTAAAAATGATTCGCCCAAAATTCTGTAAGATAAAATCATTTTACCTTAAAAATCGCCAAAATTTTATAAAAACTATACATATTAATTAGAAATTTGAATATTTTTACAAAAATATCACCAAACATTTATAGTTGACATATGAAGGATTAGTAATATTTGCCAAGGTTTTGACATTTTAAAATAAATTTCCATCCTTATAATCATCCCTGCCTCCATCGTTGGATCATACCAAAGAAATGCATCCCCTGGGACAAGTAAGTACAATCAAAGGATTTTTGCAATCATGTGTAAAAATACTAAATGATCCATCCTATGTCAAAATATTGAAAAATATATTAGAAATATGTAGCATAGAGACAAAAGGAAAATTAGAACAAAAAACAGTTAATCACCTACATACAAGGTGAAGAACAAGTAGGAATTTCAGGCTAAATGCCAACATCGGAGATTTTAACATGAGAGATATCATACTGGATCTAGGATCTGAAGTCAATGTATTACCCAAGAAAACACGGTATGGGAGAGCCCACACTAGGCTACTCACCCGTTCAGCTAAAACTGTAAAACCAACACAGAGTTCTCCCAATTAGCAGACTGAAAGGAGTGACAGTAGATCTAGATGGAGTGCACACTAAAGTAGACTTCAAAGTGATTGAAATAGTGGATGGAACAAAACCATATCCAACATTACTCGGCTTGGATTGGGCATTTCATAACCAGGACATAATCAATTTAAACACATGGAAGATGACATTTGAGTTAGGATAATACAGGGTCATCGCGCCATTAGACCCATCGGAAGGGGAGAGGTTTGTAGAGCCTACTTTCTTGTACTTGGAGGAAATCAACCAATTGTACAGGACAACTACATCCAATGAGGATTACGTAAACCCAATTGCAGATGGGATACTCAGTTGGTGGAGCATTACTTCATGTGTGACAGTGTGACAGACTCAGATACAGGTTTAGAGAACTGGAAACAAAGGCTACACGAAGTGTTCACAATAAGATGCGCAAGAATAGACCGCACAGTAAGATGGGTAGGTACAGAGATAAGGGAGCCACCCAATTTCCATGGGGTAAATGATCTAGAAGAATTCTTGACATAGTACGAAGATGAAGTATTAGAAAATCAGAGACTCTTAGAACTCAATATTACACTCAAGGCCACACCTGCAATATGGTGGGGTGCACACAAGGAAACAATCAAGGATTGGTACCAGTGTAAGTGGTTACTGTACATAAGGTTTGACATAGAAAATATACGCAACCAACAGCAGAATTATGATGGACAAAGGGCACCAACAGAACACTTGGAAAAATGCAGAGTGTTGTGTAAAATGACACCTCCACAGGAATGGCCTCACCATTTCATACACACATTAGAGGGAATACCAGAAAACTGGTATACAGACCAGGAACTGTGCAGAGGAACTACGAGTTGGTCAGTGTTGTAGCAAAAATTTGAAATCACTTTCTCATTCAAGCATGAGAAACCCAACATAGATGCAACACTTAAACAAATAAGAGGGGTGATATTCATTAAGGAACCAGAAGTCAAACTCATAATAAAGGAACAACAGTGGAATAGATAGATAGTAAAACAATTGATGTCATGCTACCATGTGCATGAATAAATACCAGATGAAGACGATACGTGCAATATTCATATTGAGGAGGCTGAAGGAAAGAGATAAGTGGAAGTTCCACTTCTAGAATCATAAGTAATTGTTGCGTCGATCAAGGTGAAGAAATTCAACATTGGGACAGTTGAGAATCCCAAAATGGCCATCATTGGAGACTACTGGGATGAGCAGACAATGGAAAGTACAACAAAGTTATTGTGCAAGTACAACAACCTATTTCCCACAAAGTTTACAGAAATGAAGGGCAAAGCGGGAGAGCTAGGTGAATTGAAGATACCACTCAAAGCTGAGGCAAGACCGATCAAACAATGACCATATATACTGAATCTGATATATAAGAAAAAATTCAAAGATGAGATCGATAGGATGCTTAAATCTAGGATCATAGAACTTGTAGAAGAATCAGAATGGATAAGCTCGATGGTAGTTTAGGAGAAAAAACAAGGTGGGATAATTGTTATCACCAGAAGTCACTCATGGATTGCAATAGGAGTAAGCCTAATACCCATCAGTATTTTATGTCATGAGTTGGTTTTATAAAAGGTGACCGAATGGAAGTAAACTCAGAATCCTGGACCAAGAAAAGCATGGGTAGGTGAGGTCTCAATCTAACTTCATTCAGTAAGTGTATTAAAGGGTGAGTAAGTGAACAAGCAACAAGAAAAGCTCCAAGTGCAAGCTCATCTTGAACCAGGGCTTCAGACATGAGGATATGACTCGTGAAATTCATAGCTATAACAGCAAGGTGATCAAACCTTCATCACAATGCTATAATAACAGCTCGACTGGATCCTCCATGTTCGAGCTACTTGGTATAGAAAGAAGAGAGATAACATGAAAAGCCTGTTAAAACTAGTTGTTATGCCACTGTGATCAAACCTCCATCACAACAATAAAAATACTCTTGAGTGGATCATCCATGCCCGAGTGTTCTAACACATGAGTTACAGAGATATGAAAGAAGTTGACTGTCATTAAACAAGAAGTCTCACATACACACGCATAACCAGGGAAACTAGTGCTTCATTAAAAATTTACAATAGGGAGCTTAGATCTACCATCGATACTAACAAAAATGACAAAAATGCCTCTAAATACTTGGAGCTGGCTCAGTTGCTGAAGACATGATATTTTTTGCATTCATGGATTTGCGTTGGTAAGTTTCCTTGTCATGTTGAGCATGCAGACGTCAGGAAGACTTCCCATGCAGTCAGCTATCAGATGCAATCTTTGACAAACTAACTGACAGTCACCTATTGCACTTTGTCTCTTTCTAACCTTCTATTTATGAAGGACACGATGTTCAACCATCGTCAACCACCTTAATAACTGCTTTCTCAGGATTAACTAAGGCTCAGTCAACTCTGTGCTTGGACAACGTGGCGGCCTTTCCTTGGTCGTTGTTGATTCATTGGATTGCTACGAGGGGGTCTGGCCTGCGAACATGGATGAGGATCTAGTGGGGAAGGCAATGGCTCCAACAATGTGGAGACGAGACAAGGGGTGCTGAGGTAAGAACCAGGTGGTAGAGAATCGGGGGCTATGACACCAGACGAGGAGTGCCACAGGAGTATGGATAGGACACAAGTGGAAGTGACATAGAGCACGAGGAAACAAGTGTTGGGAAATAAGAAGGACAAAGGGGATGGGGGCATGACACCTGGGATAGTGGAGGATAGGTGTGTGGTGGTGAAGGGTAGAAGGGAAGTGAGAGATGTGATAGGGGGATAGAGCAGGTAGAGTGGAGACACTTGTCACAAGGGAGTGAAGGTGGTAAGTGATTGAGGGGGCCCCAAAAGGAGCCACCCATATCGGACCCCTCCCTTCATTAAAGGCAGAATGGCAAGGGGGGTCTAGAATTGGACCTCAGTCGCAGATCTGGGCACTTTAATCCCAACCGTTTATACTTGCACAACNCACCATATCTGACCCCCCCCCCTCACCATTAAAGGTAGAACGACAATGGGGGTCCAGAATTGGACCTCGTCCGTATATATGGCCATGCAAATCACAACCACCCAGATCCATTCATATTTTAAATCAAATACGCATGCTCATAAAACATAGAACAAGTGGGTCCTCAACCCACTTTTGTCATCTTTTCGCCAAAGGGGGGCATTTGTTAGGAAAACACCTCCCGTACAACATTAGGTGATAACATCAGGCTCCATGGGGGATGGCATGCTCCCTGCAAGCTGCCAAGAAATTTACTGCAGCTTCAGTGCCTTGTTGTTGGGCTATGGGGTCATTTATTAAGACAAAAACAAACAGGAAAACAATATTTACAAAAAAACGAAGAGCCATTCATGGCTCAAACAAAATACTTCTTCAAGAAATTCCCATTCACAAGGCAATTAAAAACTTCTTTGCCCTTCAAATCCTACAACCTGTAGGTGTTGTTCAGGAATACTTCAGATATCTTGAAGGGCCCAATCCAGAGGGCATCAAAATTGTTGTATTTTTATTTATCTTGCCTGGGTGCATCCCACTTAAGCACTAGATCTCCGATCTTGAATTTCTCTTTTCTGTCCTTCTTGTCAAAGTGATCCATTGGATTTTTTAATGACTATGGTTGAGTTTTAATTTTGCATGTGTTAATTAACCATTTGAGAAACTTAGTGAAAGAATGAGGAAATAAGAGGAATTATGACAGCCATATACACATATGCAGATCTGAAATGAAATAATAGACAGCAAACCATAACACGCAGATTGATAACGGAGTTCGGCACAACTTTGCCTACGTCTCCGGGCCTTTGTCTCTGTGGGGGAGGCTTCT
>SNQJ01S0232076.1:14157-26679 GCA_010110895.2 Picea sitchensis
AAAGATTGCCATTCAATTAATGTTTTTTCTTTATAACCCAAAGGATAGAATTGTTTCCTAAGTGCAGAAATGAAACTCTTCCATGATGGAAATACATTACCCACTTGTTGCGTTCCCTTTTGTAACTTTCTTTGCCACCAGATGAGAGTTGTACCTGCAAGTCTCAAAGATGCCAACTTGATTTGTGTGGCCTCATCCTTGATTTGTTGCACACTACAGTAAACCTCCATCTGCCTGATCCAATTGTCAATTTTTTCTGCATTTACTTCACCATCATATATGGGCAACTCAAATTTTACATCAAGTTTTAACAATGGCATTTCATGTTTATTCTTATGAACATTTTTCTTTCTATTAGATTTAGAAATTGAACTTGAAGAAGAATGAGAAGAAGGAGGTGTTGATGGAGGTGAAGGAGGAATCTGATGATGGTCCTCTTCCTCTTCACTTTTTCCCTTTAAAGATTCACCCAAAAATGGTCTCTTTCGTTCCAGGTAATTCTCGTACAAAACTTTCACCATCTCAGACATAGCAAGGAATGTTTTCCGGAACTCTTTCTCATCCTGAGAAATCCCTTCTTCCGATGCCATCTTCTCGCTGTGAGAAGCTCTCTTTCTCAATCCAATTAATGGATTTTCTGCAACAATATCTCCTTCACCATGTTGTATCTTTTCCATGGTTAACATGCAAAACTCAAATCCAAACGTCAACTAGCTCTGATATCACTTGATCTGTTGGATCTTTTAATGACTATGGTTGAGTTTTAATTTTGCATGCGTTAATTAACCATTTGAGAAACTTAGTGAAAGAATGAGGAAATAAGAGGAATTATGACAGCCATATACACATATGTAGATCTAAAATGAAATAATAGACAGCAAACCATAACACGCAGATTGATAACGGAGTTCGGCACAACTTTGCCTACGTCTCCGGGCCTTTGTCTCTATGGGGGAGGCTTCTTTATTTCTGTTCAAAAGATCAAAATTACATCGCTGCAGTGCCAATTGGATACAAGACTGATCTGGTCATGTTCTTCCATATCTATGGAACCCTGCAAAGAAAACGACACGCAAAACAGACATCCGGAGCTCCCAGAAATGGCCTGACAGCGTCTACTCCTCAATATCTTCCCTGCATAAAAATGGCTTTGGCTTGGCTTCTCTTCATCATAACTCTGCTTTGAATGTCCTTGACTGTCCTCCATGGCCTCAATCAGGCCTAGTTTATACATATCTGAAGTTGGTTGTTCATCTCCAACTTCCTCCCAAAATTTGGGCTCCAAAAATGCCCAATATCTCCCAAAAATGGAGAAAATCAATTAATATCAGGCATATAATCTTTTAAAAATCCAAACTTAACAAAAAAAATCCACTTTGGTTTAATTTTAGGCACATCCCCCAAAGGCGCGTGCCCCTGGTCATATGGAGGAGCGGCCATGTGGCCATGCTCTCCATTCGCTCTGCGCTGGCCCTCTGTAGCTGGCTCCTCGTCGTGGGATCCACATGTGATCTCGGGCGAACAACTAACCCATATTCACGCCCTGTGTGGTAAAGGTCTCGGGCCACATGGGACCGCCAGGGAGCCAAGGCCTTGACCCTTATCTGCATACACCCCCCCACGCTTTAGCTCTGTGGTCGTGTGTATAGTACGTTGAACCGTGGGCTGGGGCTAAGCCCCGACCCTTTTCCCCGCCGACGAAACCATAATTTAAACTTAAATAATTTTTTCTCCATATGGTTTATAAGCACCACCCATGGGGCAGGCGGTTAGCCCGACCCTGCCAGTCCACAACCCAGAGGGGAGGTTGCAGGTTCGACCCTCGGCAAAACCATAATTTTACATATAACCACAACAGCCAACCATAGGGTGCCACGTGGCAGCCCATGACTGGGCCACATGGCACACCAACAACCAACCAAAATATTTCAAGTGTCAATTGCTAAATGCCCCATGTGTCTGCCACGTGTTAAATGTCGTACACCACATCACCTGCCCAGTCAGCTACTAATGTGATTTTGTGCCATGTGTCACCCATACAGTGGTGACACGTGTCACCCTTGGATTGGTCCAGTTGTCTGCCCGTACCTGTGCTCCATCACCTGCCATGTGTCACCTCCAGAAGATACCACGTGTCATCTTCAAGAGCTACCATGTCAGCCTGTATGGTAGTATGACCTGTACAGTCAGTATGCCACGTGGCACTGTACAGATTGTACGGACTATACAGTCATCCTCTTTTTTTGCCTGTTTGCCTTTTCGGATAGAACGCGATATCTTGCGCATACGGAGCCCGTTTGACGAAGTAAATATATGATCGGAATAAGGAAGATGAGACGGACGCAATGGCGCTAGTTTCGTCAGATTCCGAGCACTTTCATTTTTTATCATTTTTTTTTAAGCCCTGTCAGGCTTCTGGATCTGATTCTGGATCACAAGGCCTGCTTGATCTTCTGTTGATCATCGTGAGCTCTATCCATTACCTACTCTCTAGTCTGCTTCACTTCCACTAGTTGATGAATTCTTCTGACCATATTGCCTGGCTCTCCTTCATAATCTTGAAAGAATTTTGCTACAGGTAGAGCCAATTGAGTGGGAAATATAGCTTTTGTCCCATAAACAAGTTGAAAAGGGGAGGTTCCCAAGGACCTCTTTGTTGTCACTCGATCAACCCATAGAGTGAATTTTATCTTTGAATCCCATGCTTTATTATTGTCTTCCAACAAGCTTTTAATGAGCTTGATTAGACTTTTATTAGAAGACTCTGCTAGTCCATCGCCTTGAGGATAATAAGGAGTGAAGTGAATAAGTGAAATCCCAAACTACTCACAGAACCTGACCAGGGGCTGAAAATTCTACTGGGACAGCCAAACCTTGTTATAATATCTTCAGGAAAACCAATGATCACCTTGTGCGAAGCACTCCTGGTGGGGATAGATTCTGTCCATTTGGTGACATAATTTGTTGCAGTTAGGATCCACCTCTGTTGACCACTTGAAGGAGGATGAATCTCTCCTATGAATTCCAACCCCCATTGTTGAAAAGGTCCTGAAGCTACTACAGGCTTTAGTGGCAGAGATTTGAGTTGATGCTTTCCTGAATTTGTTTTACATTTGATGCAGGCTCTAACTTCTCTCCAGACATCGGTGAATAAAGTGGGCCAGTAGTAACCAGCCCTGAGAATTTTTTGGGATGAGGTATTCCAAAAATGGTGTCCCTCACATAGGCTGCTATGAAAATCAAATATAATCCTTTGGGCCTCCTGTGTGTTCAGACATCCTAAAATCACTCCCAAAGGGTCTTTCCAATACAAGACCTGGTTAATAAGGCAATACCTGATTGCTTTAATCTTTAAATATCTTGCCTTACTCTTCCCCGTTCCATCAGGAGGCTTTAGCTCTTGCAGAAAATATATAATGTCTCCATACCAGGTGCATTTTGCTAACGGAGGACTATCTTGAGGACTGCCACCAGACAACTCATCCTGTTGAATTTTTGAGAAGGTGTTGATGAAGTTAACCCCTAAGGCCTTACAATTGGATTCATCCAACAACTTGGCTAAATCCTGCCCTTTAACTAACTTTATGGGCTTTATTTCCAGATCAAACTCAAGGATCTTGGCAATCCACTTTCTCTTTCTCCCATCTATGTCTGGCTGAATAAGAATTTCCTTCACAGAAGCTGAAGGGACATATGCAATAATATTGGAATGCAGAACATAAACTATGAAAGCCTTGAGAGATTTTACTAAGGCATAGGCTTTTTTCTCCATGATATCATATTTGACCTCTGCATATCTTAATGCCCTACTAAAAAATGAAAGGGGTTGCTCTAGCTCTTCTGCATTCTTTTGTAGTAAAACAGTCACCATTGTGTCAAATGAAGAAAAAGAAAAAATTAGAAAATCCTTTCAGTAATCAGGACTGATAAGCACAGGTGCCTCATTCAATCCTTTCTTGATCTATTCAAAAGAATTTCTGGACTCGGCATCCCACTTTACTTCATGGCCTTTCCTGAACATGGTCATTATGAGTTTCACCATTTTAGAAAAATTGGAAACAAACCTTCTCAGAATGTTAATCTTGCCCAAAAAAGACTGGACTTCCTTCCTAGACCTAGGTAGTGGCAGGGTTTGAATTGCCTCCACTCTGCTAGGATCAATCCTAACTCCCTCAGCTGATACTATGTGACCCAACAATTTTCCCTCCATAGAAAATAAGGACTTCTTGGGATTGAGGGAAATACCAAACCTTCTACATTTTGAGAAGACCTTCCTCGAGTGTTGACAATGTTCTTTATCAAAATTTGAAAAGACTGTAATGTCATCCAAATATATGACCACAAACTTTTCCTTTTATCCAATGAAAGCGATATCCTTGGCTCTCTAAAAGGTTAACCCTGAGTTCATCAATCCAAAAGGCATTTTGGCATACATGAATGTGCCCAAAGGAGTGGTGAAGGATGTTTTTTCTCTATCCTCAGGAAAAAATGATGTCTGATTGTAGCCCGAAAAGACATCAATTATTGAAATTCTGGATGCACCAGTTATCCTCTGCAATATGTGTTCCATCTTTGGTAAGGGGTAATTGTCCTTATTTGAGATTCTATTCAGGTTTCTGAAATCAACACAGAGTCTGATTTCTCCACTTCTCTTCCTCACTGGAACCAAATTGGCCACCCATTCAGAATATCTCAAAGGGACAATGATTTGGGCATCCGACAACTTCTTCACTTCTCTTTCCATGACAGGCAACAACATGGGATTAATCTGTCTTAGCTTATGCCTGAATGGATTAGCCTCTTCCTTCAGTGGGATCTTATGTTCAATGAAGCTAGTGTCATATGTCCTAAGGTATTCATAGGTCCAGGCAAACACATCAGCAAATTCTTTTAATAACTCAGTATACTCGGCTCTCTACTCCATTGGCAGGTTGCTTGACAACTTGGCGAATTTAGGATCCTTGTCTGTGCCAATATTGCACTTAGTTGCATCAGCATTATCTTTTGAGATTTGTCCCTTTATTGCTACATCATTGCTATCAAATAGTCTTTCCAAAGGAACCAGTCCCCTTGCAATGTGATTTCTAGGCAATTGAACAATGTGATCAACAATTTTGTTGAGAAAAATATCTTCCTGAGAGTCTTCTTTAGAGACAGAGTCTTGATCAATGTGCAGTAATGAAAATTCTTCAACAGTCTTCAAGAAAATTTTGATCTCAATATCATCTTCAAACACCTTCCAATGTTTGACATTTTCAGGTATGGAGGGCCTATATTTTACTTTTGTATCATATCTAAGCTTAGGTGGCAAAGGGACTCTAAAATTGCTAGCTGAAGTAGCCAGGGAATCAGCCACATAGTTTTCTCCTCTTGGAATAAATGATATATTGAAGGCCAGGAAAAAACTGTCAATGAGGTCCCAGGATTCATTTTTGTATCTCCTAAACCAAGGGTGTTTGGCCTGGTAAACATTTCTGATTTGTTGGATAATCAACTCAACATCTCCAAACACATTGATTTCTTTAATCCCCATGTCCTTTGCAGACCTTAAGCCCAAAACAAGAGCTTCATACTCCACCACATTATCGGTAGCTTCAAACTCTAATTTGTATGATAGTGGGATAGTTTCATGAGCAAGGGAAATAAACACTATCCCAGCACCAACACCATCTTTAAAGGAAGCCCCATCAAAGAACATTTTCCAAATGGAAGTAACTGAGGGAGAGACTTTATGGGGGAGAATTGGCTACTTTCTTATTTGAAGAGGAGATTATGGGATGTTGGTGAGCTGCAACAAGCTAGATCCCAAATCAGTATCAAGGGAAAAGATGGGATTATTTGTGGGGTCTGCTTCATCACTGACAATGTAGGCCAGCTGAGCTTCTCTGTATAGTTTTCTGTGATCCCCTCCAAATACTAGAATGGTGGCATATGTAAAGTCCATCTGTAATGTTCCTCCAAGATTTTTAATCCAAGATATTGACAATAGCATGCCAAACTTGGGAGGAACATCGGCTACCATAATGTCCATGACCGCACTCTTCATGGGAAGATGAAATAAGGACACCACTAGGTATTTGATGACTCCAAGACATTGCACTCTCCTTGAATCAAAAGAGTACAAGTCATGGTAGGCCTTTGTGACTTCTAGACCGAGTTCTTCCATAACAGATTTGGGCATGAGATTATGAGAGGCCCCTGAATCCATCAAACAGTTGTGCAACACCTTATCATGTATGTTTAGGGATGTGTAGAAGGGAAGGGATGGATCATCTCTGTCTTCCACCATATGACCTAGGATTATTACAGGTTTTTCATCTTGCAAGTTAATTGAGTCTGTGGGATGGTATGAGGGTTCAGACTGCAATATCTTGGAAAGGCTCTTTTTGAAATCTTCATGTTTGACCAGTTCAGAGAGGGGTACAGGGATTCTGATTTTCTGAAATTCATGCTCAAAATTAAAAGAGGGGGGGGGCTTTGAGATCCTCTTCTCTGGTGGGTTGCTCAGAAATATTAGGCGTTGTAGATTTCTTATTGGATCTGAGGTTGTATCTATTTTGGCTACTTCTAGCCTTGTCTCTCTTGCTCAACTCATTAATATGATTGTCCATGAGGGAATCCTCATATGTTGATCGAGTCAAATGAGTAAAAGGGGAAGTGTCTCCAAAACAATGGATTTCAGGATCAAGATTGTCTAATTCGTCTCCTTCCTCACCAACAACCAGGTTATTATGAAGAGGAGTCTGGATCCTCTTACCGTCTCTATATTTGTTCCTTTGTTCCCTTGGCATAATTCGGGGAACATTGTTGTTTGGCCTCCTAAAATATCTATTATCATCATTTTGTGGATTTTTGTAAATTGGCTTCCCTTCTAATTCCAACCTTTCCATTCTAGCCGAAAGTGTTTTAAACATCTTAGTTACTTCATCGATCTGAGGGGAAAGGGCAGAAGAACCAGATGTGGAGGCTTCAGATCTCCTCCTGGGTATGTCTTTATCAACCTTGTCTCTGAGTCGATCCACAGCTAATATATTCGACTCAACTTCCACAACTATTGTAACACCCTGTTTCCCCCAGTTTGTAAAAATAATTATACTGGCCAAGAACTATGGCAAACTCAAAAATGTGAATGTGTGATGTGAATGGACCTTGTGAAAAAGGTCGATGAATGTGAATAATATTATGAATATATATATATATATATATATATTGCAGGACTGTTGAGAGGGGATATGCTGAAAAAGAGACCACGATGGCTGAAGAAAGGTGGTGGAAGGCACCTAGAAAGGTGGTGTTAACTTCCACCGAAACCTATATTGTATTTGGACTTCACTAGCCCAGAGAACCAAGAGTGGCTCACTAGCCCCGAATTAAATGACTCGCCAGGATTGGTAGGTATATGGCTTCTCATGAGTAATGAGGGATGGGGCAGGGGTCAACCACCCATCCGTAGAGCCGTCAGGCCTGACCAGTGCAAGGTAAATCACACCACATGAAACCTCTCAAGAGGAAAAAAGGCTTGAGGGAGAAGAAATAAGGGGCAGATGCGAGGGAAGGAGGAAGAACTCTGGAGATATGCAGAGTGAGTGATAGCAGAGAAGGGGTAGAGTAACCCTCATTCTCGGTCACTGGAAAACCGAGACGCAGTCTCGCAGAATCGTGGTCTCAGCTCGGGGGTGGCTAGTGGTAAATTTGTTGGGATTCACTGAGCCTACAGTTGGGTGGAAACGAGCACCCCTCTCAGTAGTTTCGTCACCTCTGGTGTTATTTCTGATAAGTGCTATTTGAATTTAATGCAATAATCGCATGTTCAATTTTATGTGCTTGTAAATAGTTCTGAATAGAAGTGTTTACCTAATGTTTGATTTGATAGAATGGATGCGTATGTATTCTTACATGCCATAGTTGTTTTCTGCACAAATGACTAAGTCTGGGACATGAGTTTGCTCCACCGAGAATCGTCTTATTTGCTTAGTTTCTCGTAATATTCTGGGAAGGCCCCTTGAGAGTACTCTTTTCCGAGAATTACCCCATAAACCTTGTAACCATATTGAACCTTACCAGAGACTCAATTAAGATCAGGGATAATTTTTTGAGAACCGTCTAAGGGTTCATCAATCTGGGTCTGGAACCCTTATGCAAGAAAGAGTAGATTTCTAAGGCCTCGGGGTCATGGGATCCTGAAGCTCCGAGAATTTGAACTTCGTGATTCAAGCTCAGAAGGGATAACGAGATTCAAATATAGAAATAAAATACCCTATCACTTGGTAAATGAACGGCCTGAATCCTTTCGAGAATACCCCAAGCCTGTCAACACCGACAGATCTAGAGAAGGAGCATAGGCGTTAACAACTCGCCCTTTCAGCCTTCGCAAATAGCGATGGGATCCTGGACCGTAGATCCCAGGGACCCATCGGAGCTCTATAATCCGTCGATATTAACCTTTAATTAGGCGAGAGAGTGAACTCGACTACGTCCCAAAAGTCCCTAAGACATCGAGACCATCCATTTTGGAGGACAGGTGGCCGAGATCTGACCATTTCGCGTATCGGGGATTCGTGAGTTTGGAGGTGGACAACCAGGCTCTTGGAGTCACGAAGTCCCGAGTCATGAGATCGCGATGTGATTTGGGCCATTGATCAAAGAGGAAGGACAGCCATAGGATCCGACGTCTCGATACATCTCGTATCGGGGATTCATGAGTTTGGAGGTGGAAGACCAAACCCTTAGAGTCGTGAAGTCCTGAGGAAATCTGAGTCATTCGTCTGGGAGCGGATGTGTGTCGCGCGATCACCCATATTGGGGATTTAGACATCGGGATTCATAGAGGGAAGTCTTTCGACTTCACGAGCAGTGAAGTCACGAGAGGATCAGAACCATCCATATGATGAGGATAGGTGGCAGAGATCAAGGAATCTCGCAAACTCGAAGGTTCGTAAGGTAAGAGCCCAAAGGTTAGGTGCTCCAAGTCGCGAGTGCCGAAGTCGCGAGGAGCGAAGACAGCCATTGGATCTAGAGAACGGGAGAACCGTTGGATCAAGAACCTCATCACCTATCGTGTTTTCGGGGGTTTTGAGGTTGAAAGGAGTCGTTTTCAACTTCACGAGTAGCGAAGTGCCGAGAGCCGAGCACGAGAGAACACGTGGAAGAACTTTAAAGTGGGGCCTGCGTGATTGACAGGTGGACATGCGTCTCCTGGAGAAGGAATTCAACGCTCTGTTGACTTCTCGCATCTCGGGGTTTCACAAGAAGAGAGCGCAAGAGTTGGGTCCAGGAGGAAAATCTGAACAGTTGGATCCAGGAACGGAAGGACCGTTGGATCAGAACTCCGTGGAGATATCGTATATCAGGAGATTGGGGGTTTGGAGGTTGGAAGGGGTCACTTTGGACCATAGAAGTCGCGAAGTGCTGAGATCCGAGGCTTGCGAGAACATGTGGCACATCCATCAGGTGGGGCCCGCGTGATTGACAGGCAGGCACGCATTGCCCAGAAAGGAGTCAACACTCTATTGAATTCTCGTGTCTCAAGGATTCACAAGATAGGAGCACAAAGGCTCAACACTCCAACTCACGAGGTTGCGATTTGCGAGAAGTAAGAAACGAAGGTCAACCTTCGCTAACTTCCAAGCCTCGGAGGATCGCGCAAGGAAGGAATGAGAGTTCAACCTTTGAACTCATGAAGAGGCGAGTAGCGAGAGGTGCTAGTGTTTAGCCTAGCCGGTGGTCACACACAGGGGGAGCTGATAGAAGGGAGCCATACCATATCGGAATCTCAGGTATCGACAATTGGTGAAGAAGATTCGAGGGTCTTCGACTCATGACTCGCGAGGTCGCGAGTTGTGAAAGGTGCTTGCATTTATGTGTGTGTGTCGTCCTATCAAGATAGGGACTAAAGAAAGGGAGCTAGTTCTTTGTGATTAAACGGCGGGTAGATCTGGATGGCCAGAATCTACGTGCCCAGATATATGGCCAGGGTTCATTCTGGAGCCCCCTCACCATTCTACCTTTAATATTGGACTCACTTGTATCGCAGAGTCGTGAAACACGAAAAGGCGCTTGGTTTGTTTGGCCTGTGGTCCTAACCCACGATCACAAAGAGGTCAACAGGGAAGAACTCGCATGCGCTAGGCCCCCGTAAGACTTCGGGGATTCTGTCCCTTGAGGAAAAGTGAAAATTTTATTATGTTGTAGTGGGTGTGTTACAAATTGGTATTAGAGCATGGTTACAACACTTGGCCTACTTGGGCTCATGAATGAGTTGCGTATAATCTCCATTTGGAACACTCTTAAAAAGAGTAACCCCTTGTCTTAACCTTCCTAATCAAAAGATTAATTTAAGAATGAAAAACCCCTATTGTGTGTGTGTACATGTGAAAATATAAGTTATGTACTAGTTGTAAATAAATATAAATATTGACTAACAACCAGCATTTTTCCTTTTGCACACAAGCAGAAGATCAACCGCGGGAAAATATCAACGCATAGTATGGTGACTCACTAAGAAGTGGGAGAAGGCTCCCACAATAGAGACGAAGAGTCTTACGAAAGGAGGGCAGTAGGGACCCCTCCATATCTAGCCGAGACTGTGAGGAGCCTCATGGTCGAATTACAAAGTTGTAAGGCTGACAATGAAAGGATGATGAAAGAACAAGAAAAGCAAACAGAAATTAATGCAGTTTTACTGCAGAGTTTATCTGATCTACAAAGACAAATGCAGCATGAACCTGAAAATCATAAACATGGTCATATCAGTGGCCACACTGAGAGGATCACCTCGAAAAAGGTCCACCCCAGAGGTAAAGGACCAGTGCCGAGTGATTCCTTCGAGAAGGAAGATGGCGATTCAGAAGGTTCTTCTAGCAGCATAACCAGTTCCTATCCTCGAAGAAAATAGAAGAAGCAAAAGTCTTCCAAAGGTCAAAAATTAGAATAATTCAGAAAGTCTAAACCACCCTCCTTCGACTGTGAAATAAAGAAGGGAGAGGAAGTAGAGGCCTGGCTGCTTGGACTAAATAAGTATTTCAAAGTCCATGACTTTTCAAAAAATATGAAGGCCCGAGTGGCCACTTTCAACTTGAATGGAAATGCTTCCATTTGGTGGGAAGACCTTAAGAATATGAAAGGGGTTCACGAAGAGGACGAGTCTTGGGAACGGTTTGAGAAATACTTCCGAAAGAAGTATCTGTCGGAAAAATATTTCGATGAAAAGACTAAAGAGTTTTATGAACTCAAACTGGGACAACTTACTATAAAAGAATATGTCAACAAATTCCTCGATTTGTTGAGGTATGTACCCTATATCAAGGAAGAAAAGGCAAAGGTGCAACGCTTCATCAGTGGACTACCTAAGGACTATCGAAATAGAATTGAATTTGATGAGCCAAATACTCTAGAAGACACTATTCGAAAGGAAACCTATTGTCATGAACAGTTTGGGCATCGAGCAGAACCTCGCAAAGGATGGAAACAGAATAATAGTTCAAGATTTCAGAAAAGGGGAATTAAACCCCCAAGATTTAAGAACTACAAGAAGAACCCAAGAATGAATTTTCCAGCCTGGAGTATGCACCAGCAGAATTTTCCCTCCTTGAGCAGAAATAAAACTTTTGGACCTATATCAGTGAAGACTGATAACCCAAAGAGAGAACCTTTGAAATGTTGGGGTTGCGGAGAAGAACATCTCCTGAGAGACTGCACACACAGAAAACAAAATAGTCGGGGGATTTATAACATCCAAGAAGCTACTACCGTTAATGATGTGGCCAGGAGTGTGCCACAAATTTATGCAGCCTTGGATAATAACCAAGCCGACCACCAAGCTTCAGTAGTGGAAATAGAAGGTATGATTTCCAACCATCTAGTGTCTATTTTAATTGACCCTGGTTCAAATTTGAGATATATAGCCCCTAAAGTTGTTGATAAGTGTAAACTACAGCCACTAAAACATACCAAGCCATGGTTGGTACAGTTAGCCACTGGCACCAAAAGAAGGGTAGCAGAGGTTATACCAACCTGCCAATTTATGTTGGGTAGATTCCCCACCCAAGAAACCCTTAACATATTACCCCTGGGATCGTATGATCTATTGATTGGTATGGATTGGCTAACTGCCCATAAAGCCAGATTGGATTGTTACCATAAAACCTTAGAATGTGTAAGTAAAGAAGGGAAAAAGATAAACCTTCAAGGGATCCGAAAACCTGTCTTGGTGAGACAAATATCAGCTCTACAAATGAGAAAGTATTGTCGAAAGGGATGTTCCCTCTATGCGATACAAGTATTGAAAACAATCAAAGGTGACAAACCAAGCCCTGATGATCACCCTATCCTGAGAGAATACATAGATGTGTTTCCGGAAGAGGTACCGGGTCTACCTCCGAGAAGGGACATAGACTTCTTGATAGAACTTGCACCAGGAGCGGTGCCGGTGTCTAGGACACCCTACCGGATGAGCACACCTGAGTTAGTTGAACTCAAATTACAATTAAAAGAAATGATGGATAAAGGTTATATTCGACCCAG
>SNQJ01S0232078.1:0-14147 GCA_010110895.2 Picea sitchensis
GAATTGCAGCTTGCCTCATAAGAGAATGAGCAAGTGAAGTGTGTGTTAGAAGTGAGGCGCTAGCCTCTTATTTATATCAATCTGGCATGTGTGAAGAGTCACCATCTGGCAGGGCCGACCTCTCATAGTGGGTGGGTAAACCCACCTTTGATTAATTCTGGCCCTTTCATTATAACTACTGGGGCCGACTTCTTATTCTGCACATTGTAATTGTCTGATGACTAATCCGCAAAAGGGGATTTGGTCCTTATACAATTACCAACATGATTAATCCTCGATGGGGATTAATCTAATAACAATAATAATAATAATAACATGATTAATCCACAATTGGGATTTAATCAAGTAACAAAATAATAAGAATGTTCTTCATAGTTACATTATTTCAACAGGCCCACAACTTGCAATAAAGGGGGTTGGAAGGGTGAGATAACAACTAGAGTCAGGAGGTCTTTTGGAGGTTGGCGAGGTGTTATATACTCTAGAGTTGACGGTTAATTTTCTCTCAGTGTCAGATTTGGATGAGAGTGGATTTGGAGTTGTCTTCTATGGTGGACATGTGTTTTTGTATCGCGTAGGAGAAACTGATGACACAACAGTAATTATTGGTGTCAAGTATGAGGGATTGTACAGGTTTTTGGGTAGACCTGTGTTGGGGTCCAGTGGATTTCTGGACTTAGATTCTGTGTCGGAGATTTGGCACATAGCACGGGAAATAGAATTGATCCATGGGACTTAGTCTTCTTCTAGGACTCTCAAAGGACTCAGCAGACATGAGTCGACACAGATGGATGCTTAGGAGAGTGTGGAGTCTCCTAGGATCTTGTCTTCAGTTCGTGGTATAGTAGAGGTAGCAGCAAAGGCTTCTAGTGCAGTGGGAGTAGTGACTTATAGTACAGAGAGAGAAACTATGGAAGCTAATGAGATGGAGTCAAATTCTGGTGGTGATACCAGAATTACCTCTCTTTCTAAGAGGGAGTGTTGAGATTTGGTAGCTTGGAGGTACTTCTGCATTGGCAGTGCTCAACATGTGGAAGTGACCAAGCAAATTTTCTCCTAGTGACTTTATAAAGTTGATTCTTTTAATTTTAAAATGTAAAAGTAACTTTATGATGTTATGGGTCACTTTATTATTTTAAGTGACCTCAACAAATGGTTAAGTTGTGACCATTGATCTCAAAGGTAAGTGAAGAGTCACTTAAGGGAGATCAAGGGTTAGAGGAGTTACAATTCGAAATTTGTTAAAGGGAGCTCATTAGGAGAAGGAGGGCGCACTTTTGAGGAGAGATTGAAGGAATGTGAAGGGGCATGCATCCCAAGGAAGTTTCTTTGCTTGGAGGGAAATAGTTTCAACAGCTAGAACCTGGCACACATCCCTAGCAGGATTGGCATGCACTTCTAGATAGTTTCAACATTAAATAGGAGGTCGTACAACTAGGAATCCATACAATACGGATTGGAGGAGGCCACAACATTTTATGATGGGTTTTGCAGCTATAGTTAGCACAACAATTTCTGTTGTGTATTGGCACAAATTTTGAGGTGTGTTACTACAACAAGGTACAGATTGTACCTTTTTTCTGGGCATGAAAATTGAGGCATATTTCTATTATTGGTGGTTGTATGGTTTGTAAATATTGTACATGAAATCAATTTTTTATTACACATTGTGTTTCTATGGAAATAATTGTTGTTTTTTCTCAGATAGGGTGAACCCACATATTATTTAATGTTGATTATAAGTTGTTGTTGTACTCAGAAATTTTCCTAAACTTGAATAAAGAAACTTTCTCCTCAATTCTGTCATATTTTCTGAGAAATTCTTCTTGGGGTTTTGCCCATATTTTTGGTGCTAAAAGTGTGATTTTGTTCATTGTTCATGATTATTCCACTGTTGTTATATTTCAGATTGCTTAGTTGTTTGTATTTCATCCCAAAGGCCAATATTTGCATGTTGTCATATTGCTAAATATTGGTGTACAACTAGAGAAGGCTGAAATCTGTTATTAACTAAGTATGGGACTAATATATACATACTTTAACAAGTGTATGTGTGTGCCCTGGTGTCCTGTTGCCCATGTATGTACATGAACTTGCCCACTGTAGACTGCATACAACTTCATAAAACTAGGGTTTTCTGAACCACCGAATATTTCACTGTCAAACTTCCTTTCTACCTAAGACTTACGAAACTTCTAATACATCCATGAGTACTTGCAATGAAACTTTCACCAAAAATAGATCTTCAATATACTCAAACTATTCATCCACATAAGAGACCCTTACTCTCTCATTTTTATACTATCCAAGTAGCTTCTTCTAGGGGTTATCTCCTAACCAACTTCCTTGTTTTGGGGCTAACCCACTTCTAACCACTTTGTCCACTTACAACCACTTTGTCCACAAATAGTAAGATCTCCACTTCTAGTTGAAACTAATTTATTTTTAGTTGTTTTCTTTTCATAGCCACTTAACCCTTGACTAACCACTTTGACTAGTCAAATTCTTCTAGGATCTTCTAAAATAATTTGGCTTCTTTGACCTTCTAGGGGCTTCTAGATAAGTCATGAGGGTTCTCCAACTTCATATTGACATAACTCTCTAACCGTGAGGAGTTATGTGATGTTACGCATATCCCTGGAAATGACATGATGAGCACTATCCATCTAGAATACTCTCACTTGAAAATTAACTGAGCTTCATTACATTATTGCTCAACAAAAATTTGGTTCCTTAAACACACATCGAGGATGAATCAACCTCTTAATCATTTGTACTTCACAAAGTGTCTTTCCATGAGGGATTTCACCATAAGGGGACCACTTTGGAATTCATCCATTTGGTACTTCCTATAAATTATGACATGACATCAATAATACAACACTGTGACAACACATTATTATGACACCACATGACGTCAACCCTTTGCCATCAATTACAACATAACCCAATAGTCACTACATCAATGATACAAGAACATTACTATGACATTACTTGACATCAACCCTTTGAAATCAATGACAACATAGTACAACAGTCTTCTCCTCTCTCTCTTTGTGGGTCTCTCCCCCTTCCTTTTCCCTTTTATCCCTCCCTCCCACTATATCTACTCTCTTTCTCTCCTACATATACCACCTATTTCTCTCTATTATTGTTGTTAGTATCACTCTCACTCCCACCTCTTTCTTTCTACCCTCATTTTGGTATTCTTCTTCCACCTTGTCACATTGTCAAACAATCCATCTCTACTGCCTTCTCTCTTTACCTCTCTCTTTACCTCTTCCATATAACCATCGCTCTATTTTTCCTTGTATCCCCCTCCCTCTCTCTCCATGAATCTCCACACCTTTCTCTCTTTTCATATATCTAACCCGTCTTCCCTNTTCCTCTCACTCTCTCACTCTATACCCCCCTCTTTGTCTCCCTATCCCTCACTCTCTTTGTCTTCCCCTCTCCCCCTATCACACTATCTTTCTTCCTCTCTCTGCATTCCACCTCCCTACATCGCAAGAAAATAAATGGCATTTACCTACACATGTCAAGACCTAGACATAAACCTATACATAGAAAAACCTAGACATGGAAATACTTGGAGCAAGAGCTAGACCTATACAATGACCATGAGGTAGACCATGACATAGAGCTATACCATGACCTAGACCATGAAATAGAGCTAGAGCTAGGTTTAGATTATGACCAATATATTGACATAGACAATGACTTAGACCCCCTAGATCCATCTCATTGTAGGAATAACTTATACTCAGCACTTGACCCCCTGTACACTCTACCCCTCAGTGCACTATGCATATACATTTTGTACAACCATTTCACACACATCACCCACATATTGGTGCTCTAACAATTTCTCCATCCTTGGGAACACTTTAAATCCTAACCTCTTAGGTACTATTTTTCCCCAAAACCCTATAAATCTTTATTCATAAAGATATTTTGTCTATAATAAATGTTATATCCATTTCATTAAGAGTGTGTACGTGCTCTTGTGACTTTATAGAGTTGTATTTTTTACTCATTTATGCTCAGTAGGACTGCACACACACACGCTCTAGTGTGCATGCATTCCAAGAATGCATGTGTGTTTCTGCAATGATTTTTTTGGTGCTGAGCACAATCCACTACCTCATATATCTCAAGGCCAACAAAGAATTTGTGACATATTCACACAAAAATGGCACGCAGAAACAAGTTTTTCTTATTTTAGTCTCGTTGTTTGATTCATATACAATTTTGTGTTATTTCCAGACCATTGTAGGAAAATTTGGAAGACAAATTTGTCCAAGCGGAATTGTGATTGTTGTTTGTATCTTCTTGTGTCTTCTTGGAATTGGAAGAAAAATTTGTCCAATTGGAACTATTGTTTTTGTCTTCTAATGTATTCTTAGAATTGGAAGACAAATTTTACCAATTGGAATGGTTGTTTTTGTCTTCTTGTGTATTCTTGGAATTGGAAGAATTTTTTTTCCAATTGGAAGTGTTAGTTGTGTAATACCAGGACAAATTTATTCAATCGGAATTTGAATTTGAATTTGAATTGGAATTGGAATTATTATTTGTGTCTTCTTTTGTCATACAACGAAAACTTTATCCACTTGGAACTGGATTTGTTAGTTGCACATTATTACATAATACAAACACAAATTTGTTATGGGGTTTTTGGAATCCAAATTTTCTCTTTAAACATGGGGAACCGATAGATTTAAGAAATAAATTCCTCAAGAAAAGAGAAACCGGTCGAAAAGGTAGAAGAAGAAAGAGAAAAGGCAAAGTTGCGTATGTCAAAGTATATGCTTTCAGAAGAGGGGAATCCAATTTACATCTTAATAGATGTCATTGTTGTTTCTCCTCCATCACTAGAAGCAAAGCGTAAGAATTCATTAGAGATGAATTCATCCAGTATCTCATCAAGAAATATTGTTGTTGATGAACAAACAATGGAAGGTTTTCTTGGACTTGATTATTCATTGGATGAAATTAGAGAAGTAACAAGTGTACAACATTGTGGTGAAGAATTTTTTGTGGTGAAATCTCTTGTTGGACATTCAAATGTTCAATAAAATAGTCAATCCCATGTCCTCTCTCCTTCTAGAGTTGATCTGCCAATGATTAAATGGGAAAGAAATACAAAATTGTTAACTCCACAACAAGGAAATAAAGAGTGCTAGAATAGGGGTTTATCATCCCTACCTAGATTGAGCATTGTGCGGAGAAAAATCGTAAGTGGATTCAGGTTGATGAAAGTGGTTTAGAATCACTTGAAGGTAAGTTACGTAATCATATTATTCATTATCACTCTTATAAAATAAATAAATAATATTTTTAATCAAAATCCAATGTTGCTAAATGTCAACTATTTTTTGTTAAAATATAGAAGTTTGACTTATGTTAGGAGAATCAGGCATTAAAAATGTCAAAAGTGTAGAAACAAGTCGACATACTATTATAAACCATGCAGATGTTTTTCAAAGAACTGGTAAGAAATATTGTTCTAAAGACCACAATGCATCCTGACATGTCTTGTTACACTCAATTGTTAGCGAGATCACAAGAAAACATTGTTTTCTACAAAAAAACTCTCACCTCTTGAAATGTAATGTGAAAAACCTTAGAAATTATTTTGATAAATGAGATAGCCTTGCCATAGGTGGCCCAACAGATTTGTGGGCCTTCACTAGTAGGCTACCTCATTCTAACATGAAGTTAATTGGAGTGGTTAAGGTACTATTTTGTGATTTTTGGCATGATAACACTAGCCCTTCCTCCAACCAAAGATATGTGTTAAAATTGAGAAGGGGAGGTAGGGACCTTGAATCCCATATTAAACACTTTCTTGACATTTTACAGATAGAAATGTATGATAGATTTAGAACAATAAATAGTGCACTCAGATTGGGCCAAATATCTTTCCATAAATTCAATCCTTGGTATGTTCGAATAAACACAATTTGTAACACATGTTGTTGTAGATATCACATTGAGTATGGTTATTATTATGACAAACACACACACACACACACAGACACAGGTATATATATCATGTTTTTCATAACACTCTTTTGCAGGAATGATAATTTATATTGCCTCCATCGTCATCTAGAAACTTTAGTCACAACATCTTGTGTTCAAGGTCAGAGGGTTTTACATTTTTTTTTAAAACATGCATAGATGGGGCATGCCCTAGGTGTGGTGGACTAAAATTACTGATCAAGTGTATCCATGTAAGAGATGAGTATGAAATGGGGAGGAAGGAGGTTACCTCACAAATATTTAAATATGTCACATATGATATTGATGGAGGACAAGAAAGAAAAAATATACAATTGGTTACTTCCCAAGTACGAGTTTGTGACTTCATGAAACAATTTGTCAAAAAGACACAAAGTTATGTTCAACGTGTTCATGTGGCTTGATGGAAGGATGAGAATTTTAGAATATGCAAAGATACATTTCTTATTGGTATTGTGTTATAAGTTGTTGATTTTTCTGAGAACTACACCCTTCAACCGCAAAATGAGATTCAAAGTTAACATTATCACACAAAGTAGGTCAACATAATAGTCCATATCACATACATGCATGGACCAGATAGTGATGAACAAAATAGAGTTATTTTGTGACCGTATCACTTATACATAAGCAATGATTGGTGCCGTGAATTAGGCTACGTACAACATTGTTTTTTAGTTGTTCTACAATCACTTTAAGGAGAAGAACATATAGATCGATCAAAATTGGATTTGGTTAGATGGTTGCGTAGGACAATTAAAAAATTCTCATGTATTTCAATGGTTATGTATTTTGAACAAAAAACTAAAGGTACCACACATTTTGAACTATTTTGAGTCTAGGCACATGAAACAGGAGCATGATGGAGTAGGTGCATACATAAAAAGAGCATTACAAAAGTAAGAAATGAAGTTCACAACTACTTCCCTCATTTGAGATGTGAAATCCATTGTTGAATGGTGTTCTTCAGTAATGGGAGAGGGAACATAAACCCGTGAAGATGAATCACACAGGAAAGGACATGTACATAGATATTTTTGGGAGGTGGTTGATATAGATCGATCACATTGGTATGAATGAAAAATAATTTAGGTAACTTGTGGATTCCATTTAGTTAGAACATCACATTATGCAATAGTTGAAATATGGATGAGAAAACTCTCTTTCTTCTGTGGTCCATGTAGTAGTAATGAATGGGATGATTGTGAATCAATAGACTAGATTGATAGCTGGGATCATGTGTCACTCCCCATTGTTCAATGTATAACTATGGAATTATCCCAATTGTAGGAGGACCAATCTAGTATTTTAGTAGAGTATAATCATGTCTCAGATCTCGTACTACCAGGTTTGTTGCATCCTTCCATTAAATTTTGAATAAATAGCATCAATTTCCGCACGAGAATCACATGTATCACTTTCGTTTCCTTTCCTTCAATTTCCATGCCTTCACTTACCTTTCCTTCACTTTCCATGCCTTCACTTTCCTTCACTTTATATGGTATTCTTGTATTTCCATGCCTTCACTTTCCTTCACTTTATATGGTATTCTTTTATTTCCATGCCTTTCCTTGCCTTGCCATGTCACACCATCCCTTTCCTTTCCTTGTCACATCATGCCATTCCATGCCTTTAATTTCCATGCCATGTCTTTCCTTTCCTTCACTTTCCTTGCCCTGCATTTTCTTTCCATTCCTTTTTGTTCCTTGTCATGACATGCCATGCCTTTACTTCCCTTTCCTTCACTTTCCTTATCTTGCCTTCACTTGACATGCATTCACTTTACTTTCCTTCACTTTTCATGCCTTCACTTTCCTTTCCTTCACTTGTGATGCACTCACTTTCCTTTCCTTGCCTTTTCCTACCTTGCCTTGGTTCACTTGACATGTTTTTACCTTCCTTTCCTTCACTTGCCATGACTTCACTAGCCTTGCCTTTCCTTCACTTGCCCTGCCCTTCCTTCACATTCCTTGGCTTAACTTCCCTTGTCTTGACTTCACTTTCTTTCCGTTCACTTTCCATGCCTTCACTTTCCTTCACTTTCCTTCACTTTCCATGCCTTCAGTTGCCTTCACTTTCTATCGTATTCTTGTATTTCCATGCCTTGCCTTGCCTTGTCACACCATGCCTTGCCTTGCATTGTCATGCCATGCCATGTCATTCCTTTCCTTTCCACTCCATGCCTTTCCTTTCCTTTCCATTTTGTGCCATGCCTTCACTTCCCTTGCCTTCACATGCATTCACTTGCCATCCCTTGATCTAAAAATGATGAAAACTTGTATTCTTTAAAATATTTGCAAGTTTTAATTCAAGCGTTCTTATGCAAATGGATCAATTTTTCAAACACAACTTTTATAGAAATAACATATTCAAGATGCATATAAGCAACAACAAATAATAGTGAATATAAAACACATAACACAACAAATGATAAAGGAGTTCACCCCTCTCTTGGCCTACATCTCTTGGTCCAGCTTCCAATGGATCTTTTGTATTATTTTCTCAAAGTGCTAAAATATGTGCTTTACAATGCTCAAAATGCCAAATATATGGCTCCAATGGCTTCAAAACATCCAAAAACCCCTAGCTTGGCTTTTTCGGCACCTCGTTTGGCCAAAAATTGAAGAAGATAGGTTTCCTGGAAGTTCCCCTTCAAACTTGTTGTCTCTGGATCGCCAAAATGCACCTATTGCTCCTCAACCTAGCCCCCACACGCATATATGTGTTAAAACTTAGCACCAGGTGCAACTGCACAAACAGTGTGAACTGTAGGATGGTTACGTGCTAGCCCCTAACTGCCTAGGAACATGGGCTTGTGAAGCACCATATGACCGCGCACAAATATAGAAAGGGCTACATTTAAAACCAAATGGTAACGGTCGAGGGCGCGCGCTGGTGGTTCTATACACATACACATATGACCGGGGCTCATACGAAAAGGGGCTATGGTTAAACATGTTGCGCTAGTGATTACATTGCAACGTATATGACCGTGCCCATTTCAAAACTTATTCAAATTCAAATAAATTCTTTGCCATATATATAATAAGAAACGTATGGTGGTGCACTGGTTGGGAAGCCCTTCCCAAAGTGTTACCCCTGCTCGAAGGTCACGGGGTCGAATACGACCAACAACATAAATTTTAAAACAATGCCAGGGTGACACGTGGCAGCCACTGAGTGGGCCACATGTTAGCATTTCATTCACCACCAATGACATGTGTCATACACCAACTCATCCACAATCCTACCAACCAACACCTGCCATGTGTCATACAGCCTTGCCATGTGTCGTACGGCTCTATCATGTGTCGTATGATCTTTCATGTCAACATCCATACAGACTGTATGGACTATACAGTCAACACATTTTTTTTGCCTATTTGTCGTTTTGAACATAACATGATATCTCTCTCATCCAATGTCTATTTGAACCCAAACGAGTTGCGTTGGGTTCATGACAATGAGGCCTACACTCCCCTTTGTTTTGAAGTGATTCTGAGAACTTTGAATTTTGAGCAAAATTTGATCCCCTGGATCATCCCTTCACTTTCCTTTCCTTGAATTCCCATTCCTTTACTTTCCTTTACTTTCCTTCACTTTCCATGCATTTACCTTCCTTGGCTTCACTTCCCATGCCTTCACTAGCCTTGCCTTGTCTTCACTTTCCTTGACTTTCCTTAACTTTCCATGCCATTCCTTGAATTTCCTTGCTATGCCTTTCCTTTCCATGTGTCATGACATGTCATTACATGTATTTCCTTGCCTTCACTTTTCTTTCCTTTCCTTCCCTTTCCATTCCTTTCCTTGCCTTGCCATGCCTCGCCTTTCCATGTTGTGCCATGCCATGCCTTTCCTTAACTTTCCTTTCCTTGTCATTCCTTGCCTTTCATTTCCATTACTTTCCTTTTCTTTCCATGCCTTTCCATTCTATGCTATTTCATGCCATGCCATGCCTTTCCTTCACTTGTATTTCCTATCCATGCATTTCCATTCCTTTCCCTCACTTGCCATACCTTTCCTTCACTTTCCTTTACTTTCCATACCTTTCCATCCCTTTCTTTCACTTTACATGCATTTCCATACCTTGCCTTTTACTTGCCATAAATTTCCTTGCCTTTCCTTGCCTTTCCTTGCCTTGCCATGCAATTCCATGCTTGGCCATGCCATTCCTTTCCTTGTCTTTCCATGCCTTGCCTTGCCTTGACTTGCCTTGCCTTGTCTTGCCTTGCCTTTACATGCCTTCGATTTCCAAGCCTTTTCATACAATGCCTTGTTTTTCCATGACTTCACTCTCCATGCCATGTCTAGCCTAACAAGGTGTTAAATTGTCAAACATATGTAATAATCACTAAGAAAAATACTAGTTCTGAAGAAACTCCAACAAATGGTTTTCTATTTGATGGAATGACAACAGAGGGGCCCCACTATATGAAACCAGGTTCTCTGAATCCAATGAAACTAATGGTTCATCCATATGAGTCTAGGTTCGAGTTTTATCATGATTTGCAACTCACCTCCTCAAGCCATTCAGGGACATGTGGTCAATTTGGTAGGGGGTAACAAAATACAAACCGACCAACATTACAGAGTTTCATAAGCTCTCACAAGTCTGCCTAGCCAAGGTACACACAACTACACTACCCAAAAATTCTTGACATAGTGTTCTTGAAATTTGACCTCCTCTTCAAAAATTGCATTATGACTCATTGAGAAAAATCCTATGGTAAGAGATACTCCAAAAAATGATTTTTCGATCAACGGAATGATGGAGGAGGGACCCCACAAGATAAAATGAAGTTCTCTATATCCAATTCAATTAACGGTTCATCCATCTGAGTCCTGGTTTGAATCTTATCATGATTTTCAAGTCACCTCCTCAATCGATTCAGGGACATGTGGTCAATTTGGTCTGGGGGAATAAAATCCAAATTGAGCAGCAAAACACAGTTTCCTAAGCTCCCACAAGTCTGTTTGGCCAAGTCCCATGTCATTAAACTACCCAAATATTCCCAACACAAAGTTCTTGGAAATCGACCTCCTCTTTAGAAATTTCAGTATGCCTCATTGAGCAAAACCCTACTTCCCAAGATACTCTAAACACTTTTTCAGTGGATGGAATGATATCAGAGGGGCCCTAATAGCTGAAACCCAATGTTGTGGATCCAATGCAACTGACGGTTCATCCATCTGAGTCTCCTCAAGTCATTCAGGGAGATGTGGCCAATTTCATTCTGGGGCATAATATCTAAACCGAGCATCATAATGGAGTTTTGTAATCTCCAACAAGTATGTTTCGCCAAGGCCAACATGAATACAATACCCAAAAACTCCCAACTCTAAAATCGACCTCTTCTTTCGCAATTGCGCTATGCCTCATTAATCAAACCCCTAGTGTCGGAGATACTCCAACAATTATTTTTTTGGTCAAATAAATGACAGTGGAGGGGCCCCACTAAATGAAACCCATTTCTCCATATCTAATGCAATTGAAGGTTCATCTATCTTAGTAACAGTTTTATTTTTATCACGAGTTGCAACTCACCTCCTCAAGCCATTCAGGGACATGTGGAAAATTTGGTTTGGGGGAATAAAATCCAAATCGAGAAGCATAATGGAGTTATGGAAGCTCTGTTACGAGGTAAAAACTCTCTATGGCTAGGGTAAACCACAAAAGATAGGTATGACTATAGAAATCAACTCAATTCCAACATATGCTATATAAACTAATGTGCAAGATAATAAAGAGGCCTACCTCGATCCAACGTTTGACGATGTTCCACGATTGAGCACTTTGACCCAAATCTTTATACTTGCAATAAGTTCTTAACAAACGAGCAAAGAAAGTATATAATGATGATATAAAGGGGTTATCAGATCAGATATCATAATCCATTAATGAACATTACAAACATGCCCATAGATAATAATCATACATTTGAAATATACCAATAGGACAAGAAAGGAGTATTTCTATTAATAATTGATCAGCAGAAAGAAAGAAAGAATGCTATTCATGGGAATAATTGATGGCAGAAAGAAAGAATGCTTGTCATTGATGGAAAGTACAACAATGAAGATGGCATGAGTACAGGAAGTTTGTAATAGACAGGCAAACAGAAGTTAAGTTCAGGAAGATAAGTTCAGGAAGATCGAATGATCGAAGGCAACGCAACGAGGAAAACAGAAGATAAGTTCAGGAAGATCGAATGATCGAAGGAAAAACAACCAGGAAAATAGAAGATAACTTTAGGAAGATCGAATGATCGAAGGAAATGCAACATTGATCGAATGATTGAAGGCCCTTAAAGTTTGAGAAGCATTTCTGATCGTTGGATCCCATTCAAAATTCCCGAAAGAACGGGGGCCATCAGATCTGAATGTAGACAAGAAGAGCGTTGAAGAGGAGAACAGATCTAAGACATTAGATCCAAGTGTAGGACCCGACCATCGTTGGATCAAGGAGAACCTACACGTTCTTTAAAGTGCAAGGAGTAGCGGGCTCACAAAATCCCGAAAGAAGGAGGACCGTCCATCATCAGGCAGGACACGTTGGGAAATATCGTCAGTTCGCTGACTGGAGAGTCAAAGGAATGGGGTTCCCTAACCTCTTGAAATCGTGATATGTGGAATCGCGACGTAATCTGAGCTGTCAAATCAAGGTTTGATCTGGACCATTGATCCCAATCCATTTCAGAGTTTCACGGATCGAGAGTTGGAGATGTCAAAGAATAATAACCACAAGAATCCCAAAATCACGATATGCAGAATCACGACGTAATCTGAGACATCAGATAAAGGTTTGATATGGACTGTTGATCCCAGTCCATTTTGGAGTTTCACGGATCGAGAGTTGGAGATGTCAAGTAATATCAACCACAGGAATCTCGAAATCGCGATATGCAAAATCGCGATTTAATCTGAGCTGTCAGATCAAGATGTGATCTGGACCGCTGATTCGACTCCATTATGGAGTTTCGTGGATCAGGACATCAAAGTGACAGAAACACTGAACATCAAGAATGTCGAAATCGCGATATGTGAAATCGCGATTCAATCTCAGTCGTTAAATCAAGATCAGATCTGGACCGTTGATCTAACCCCATATTGGAGTTTCATGAATTGCGACATGGAGAGGCAAAGAAAACATTGCAACAAGAATATCGAAATCATGATATGAGAAATCACGATTCAATCTCAGTCGTTAAATCAAGATCAGATATGGACCGTTGATCTAACTCCATATCGGAGTTTCACGAATCGTGACATGGAGAGGCAAAGAAAACAATGCAACAAGAATGTTGAAATCGCAATATACGAAATCACGATTCAATTGTAGCCATTGAATCAAGATCAGATCTGGACCATCAAATCATAGGACATGTGGCAAGCGATCGCAATTTCGCTGACTTGGGGTCAACGAAGCATAGTGTTGAAATTCACGAAATGAGAAATCGCAAAAGCACTTTATGCATAAGTGCGTGGTCATAGCCATTGATCACATCGATGGAAGATGGAGGTAGAAGCTAGAGGTGCTAAGCTTGGCCACAGAAATGCCGAAATGAATGCAAGATCTCATGAACCCAATCCAACGGTGCAGGTGAATTTGAACAAATATCGGAGGGTTACTGTTCTCTCTCACAGTTAACTCCTCAGTTACGAATCTATTAGCGAAATGGACTCATGATTGCCAATCAATTGGCGTTTCAGTTGCTCGGATAGTTGTCTTTCTTTTGCCTAAGGAAATGCGAAGCTGAACCGCTGTGGGTGTGTGTATAAAATAAAATGAGATAGATTGTGTGAAGTGAGTGGTTCTGTATGAAAAAATGAATGAAACTGTAAGAAAGGGAAAATCATAGAATGTGCAGTGTGAGATTGAGAATATGCACAGGGTGAGATAAAAGTAACAGATGATGAAGAAAACTTGAAGCAGAGAAAAATAACAGAACAAGTTGAAGCAGAACAGAATGAAAAAACAAGTTGATGCAGAGTAGACCTGTTGAACAGACAGAGGAAGAGAAGAATTGCATAACAACTAGAAGAAAACCAGATTTACAGAAAGTAAAAGATGCCAAAGTAAAAGATGCCAAACTTTAAACATACAGATTGAAATTTGAACA
>SNQJ01S0232080.1:2756-14165 GCA_010110895.2 Picea sitchensis
GTATAAACCTAACCTATATGCTCAAGTTTATCATCTGATATTTTTCCACGGACCGTCAAAAGTTACCCAAAACTCCAAAAAATTGTCCCGATACCCAATCATACCCCTCCAATGCAACTCCTGGATCACTCTAAATGGTTTTTTTTTAAAAGAAAATGATAAGGGGGGCCAAAAAAGTGACAAAAAGAGGCCAAAAAGTCTATAAATAGAAGCTGACAACTCATTATCACCATTGTTGATTTGGAAATTGACTCTGGAGCCAAAAAAAAACCTTTGATAAAAGTGGTGATTTTGGGAGCTATGGTGGATGAAACGACCATATGTTTGGACCAAGTAAGTACAAACTCTCTTATCTTGCAATTTAAATATTTACTTTTTCTTTAGGTTCCATTTTTTTGGGGGGCGTCGACCTTCAAAAGGTCGGCCCTAGGTCCACGCGGCCTGTCTCAAGACAGGTCACGTGTACATTCAGGCAGAGTAAACCCTACACGCATGTACATGCGACTATCAGCATTACAGCCCATGTGGACCCCCTTATTGAATGAAAAGAGTTTAAAAGGCAAGGGTTAACCCTCCTGAACCTTGGTGTTTTGTAGGATGTATGTTCACTGGAGAGAAAGAGAGCATGAGGAGGTTAGTGAGTTCATCAGGGAAGACCCCAATGTTGTGGTTGCCTTGATGCAATGTGGGTTGCTCAAGTTATTCGTATGCCCCTTTATGTGGGCACAACCTAGGCTACTGAATTCCTTGGTTGACTATTGGCATCCAGATGCAGAAGCATTCATGTTAGAGGGGCAGTCACTGGTGCCCACGACTGAGGACATGTATTTTTTGACTGGACTCTCTAAGAGAGGGGAACCAGTCAACTTTTGGACTTTTCCTTTGGGGCTGCATAACATAGTGGATTTGATAGGTCTTTAATGTGAGGCTGGTACAGACTGCTTGAGCTCACAGGTGCCCATAAGAAAGATTATTGACTTATCGCTACAGGCGATAGTGTTGCTTATTGGGCGAATCACTAGTTCTGCGGCTCTACATTAGGCATCCCATGCATAGATGAACTGTGCAGTCCAGTGCTTAAATGCACAAATAATTGATTGGAGCACAACATTGTTAGAGTGTATGAAGAGGCAGTTGACATACTGTCGATTGTGGACGCAGAGGAACTTCGGGTTCAGGACTGTTCTATGCTCTTTATTCTTTGAGAGATTTTCGAGCTTTAGTCCTCAAGTAGTGGTACGAGGACATCAAGCCTCTCTTACTGCTATGTGTAGATGGGCAGTGTTACTTCTACGACAGGGTGGTGGAAGGACCAATGAGTCCTTCGATAATGATTTATTCACGTGGTTGTTGCGACAGATCCCTATCATTAAGGATTATCCTTATGTTGGGATTGATTTTTCGAGAGATCCTGAGATACCAGTACCTCCTGGTGAGGAGCGAGGAGACATGAGTAAGTTTCCATCATTCATATATATATATATATTTTTGTTAAAAATATGTAATTTTTATGTTGTTTTTGTTATATATCATTTTTTTTATACTAGAGTATTTGACAGATATGTGTTTGTTGTGTGCAGATGTGGGACCAGTGCAACTTGCTAATTATGCGAGGAACAAGCATCGTCCTTGGTCAGGGGCCGCACCTGCCGTGGTAGGGGGACCAGAAGCTGCAGGAGATCTTCCAACCGGGGAGGCTGAGAGGGTGTTGAGACGAGTTGAGTGGAACTTTACTGTGCTCACTCACACGGTCCCTATGGAAGAGATTGAGGACCTGCCACCATCTATGCAGCCTCATGTAGTGGGGGCACCACGGACATGGGTCCGATTGTTTCAGCGTTTGGCAAACGTTGTAGATCAGTACAACAGGGCCCATAGGCCCTGACCTTAGTTAGACTTTTCATGTGCCAAGAGCACTACTTGTACATATTTTTTGAGGGCATAAGCCCCGTGACTCGTTATTGGTCATATTTTTGAGGCGCTTGTGTCCACCTACGTACTTTGGTGACTATGATGTTATATATGGATTTTTATGTCTTTTTGTGGCTTATGGATCATTTTTGCAAAAAATGTATTTACATGTTTATGTGTATGTATTTTCATATGTGTGCAAGATGCCAATCTAAAATTTGATTAGCTAGTGTATCTGTAATTTGATTTAATCTCCTAGGAACATGAAAATATGTAATATAATCAAAGCTTCGTTCTAAGAGGTGTACCCTAAGGAATCGTTGGTGTAAAGTCGGATCATGAACATGGTAGACTCTATTTAACTGAGACACAACCAACTGAGCATAGAGATATACCTAGAGATGAGAGATATCAAATGAATGAGCATCACGAAGTAACTCAATAACTGCACTGTACTCGATGACATTGTTTGTGGTGTCACCTAAGCATATACCTCTGAAAGATAATAACTAGCCTCCAAGTGTGCCGACTAGCACCGTCTGCGTACCCAATGAACAACTTGGGTTCACTTGACATCTACCACAGTGATGAAAGATACATCAAAACGACATGTCCATAACACTAAAAAAAAACTAGAAAGTAATAGTACAAAGACTATACATATGTTACAAAAAGTTACCCATGGTGACCTGACTATGAGTAATACTTCTTGAGGTAGAGTCCATTTCTAGGCTCTGCCAAAGAATTCCCTTCAAAATCAACCAGATAATAAGCGCCTTTTTTTAGAACCTCCTTTATGATGAAAGGTTTGAACCACATGGGTTTGAATTTTCCTGCCCTTAGGGGGTCCTTATCTTGGTCGTAGACCAGGACAAGGTCGCCTTCAGTGAAAATACGAGGATGAACGAACCTATCATACTGACACTTGAATTTATGTTTGTGAGCCTCATTGGCCAGGGCTACATCACGATGCTGCTCCAGGTATAATAACCGCTCTTCAAGTGAAGAAGTGTCTGGCAATAATTATACTGCCAACTTTAGGGACGGGATCTAAAATTTGATAGGCAAGACTGCTTGCAGCCTATAAATGAGTTGAAAAGGTGAGAAACTGGTTGCAGTCTTAATAGATGTTTGGTAAGCCCATAATGTCGAGTATAACATCAAATTCCAATTTGACTTAGCTGAGTTGATCGTTCGTTGTAGGATGTTCTTAAGATATTTATTTACAGCTTCCACCTGACCATTTGCTTGGGGGTAGTAGGGTGATGAATGTTCTTGCCGTAACCCAAGATTTGATGTTAACTCGGTCATCATCTGGTTCTGAAAGTGACTGCCATGGTCAGTGACAATGTCCCTTGGGACGTTGAACCTTGCTATTATTTGGTTGAATAAAAAGAAAGTTGCAGTCTCTCCATCATCTTTAAATGTTGGCATAGCTTCGACCCACATCATGAAGTAGTCTATGGCTACGATGATGTAACAACGCCCCCTTGCTGAAGGAGGGCTACATGTAGTGTAATCAATTCCCCACTTGGTGAAGGGACCAACTGTGATGACAAGAAACATAGGAGTGGGATGTGCCCTCATATTCCGAGAGAAGATCTGGCATGGGTGGCACTTCTTGACCTATTCGATACAATATTTGATTAGTGTCGGCCATAAGTAACCTACTCGTAGAATATTTTGGGTTGTTTCCAACCCAGACAAATGACCACCACAAGCTCCGGTATGGAAATCGTTAAGCACAATAACTGCTTCTTCGTGAGTGAGACATTGGTGCAGGATGCAGTCTACACCTCTCCGATACAATGTATCATCGAGTATGAGATAATTCTTAGCCTGATGGCGTATACGATGAAGCTCATCATGAGAAGCAAAGGTAGGGCACTTCAAAGTCTGGAGATAGATAAGTATATCTCTGTACTAGGGATCCGAAGATGTGATAAAAAACATATCTCCTCTGATAGGCGATTCTTCGAGCACAACATCACCTGACTCAATCGGAAGTTCCGAAATAAGTTATGCGAAGACTATTGACTTTTTGGATTTCACTGAAACAAAATCTATGGAAAACTCCTGGATGATGACTATCCATCTACTGATATTTCTACCTATTACCCATCGTGTCAACATATACTGGAATGGATTCACGACAGCAATGACGGTGGTATTACGAAACAGAACATAATCACAAAATTGTTGAACAACATGGACTGTTGCCAACACAAGTTTTTCGATATGAGAATAATTGAGTTCTGGTCCTACGAGGCCTCGGCTCAAGTAATAGATCACATATTCTGAGAACAAGTCATCTTCCTGAACTAAGACCGTGCCAATGGTTGACTCTGTTGCAGCCAGATATAATAAGAAATCCTTGTTATAGTTAGGTGGCTAGAGCAGAGGGGTAGTTGTGAGGGCATGTTTCAACGCCATGAAAGAGTGTTGAGAAGCATCATCCCAATAAAAAGGAGTGTCTTTCTTCAGTAAGTGCATAAATCCCTTGGTGATCTCAGCATAGTTGGCGATGAAGCATCTTAAAAAATTTGCCTTGCCCTGTAGACTATGAAGTTGAAGGATTGTGCGTGGGGGGGGGGAACTAAATTATTGCCTCAACCTTGAGAGGATTGACCATGATCCCTGTTGTTGACACTATGAAACCTAACAAACGTCCTGATGTTACGCAAAAGATGCACTTGTTTGGATTCAAGTGAATCCTAAAGTAGCGACAACGCTCAAAGATAAGTTGGAGGTGTGTGGGATGATATGTTCTCTTATGAGATCAAGATGCTAAATCATCTAAATAGGCCTTGACTATATTCTTGAGTTCATGGAAAGCAAAAGACATGGCCCGTTGAAAGGTCACTCCAGCATTTTTTAGACGAAAAGGCATCTTACGATACATGAATGTACCCCAGGGACAGATGAATGTCGTTTTGTGCTGGTCTTTGGGTTTGATTTGTATTTGGTTATATCCTGAAAAACCATCCATGAAAGAGAAGGCCTCGCAACCCGCACATTCATCAATTATCTAGTCGATGAATGGTGTGGGAAAATTATCTTTGGGATAGGCCTTGTTCAAATCACAGAAGTTTGTACATACACGAATTGTGCCTTGTTTTTTATTAACCGGCATGGGGTTTGACACCCATTGGGTCAAATGGATAGGATAGATAAAACTGGCTTTTAGAAGTTTCTCAACTTCAACCTTAATGGTTGTTTCTTTCCTGGGGTTAACTGGACAAAGCTTCTGCCAGATAGGCTTGGCATCTGGATAATTTTTTATTTCATGTTCAACTATTTTTGGATCGATTCCCGACATCTCCTCGTAAGACCAGGCAAAAATGTCGTGAAATTATTTAAATAGATATGTGTATATTTGAATCTCTCCGGGGGAGCAGTCAGCTCCGACGAAAACATTCTCCATGATGCCAGGGGTTCTGTAGATATTGATCGGTATGGTTTCAGCGATGGTTTCCATATTACCCTCAGCATAGACCTCGTGTGTAGCTAAGGGATTAATAGGACAAAACCTATCTCCAGTCATAGTCAAGGTGAATTCTCCGGCCTTGATTCTTCTTAACTCTAGGAGAAAGAAAGATCTATGATGAAGATCATCCCAGGGTGTGTCTGGACTAGTCATTGCTTCAATTACTGCTTCGTCAAAGGCCAAGACTAAGTCTAACGAATTGGTGTTAGCGAGAGAACCTTGAGCCCAAATAGGCTCTAGAAGCGGATTGAACTCTTATGCAGGAGTTGGATCTGGGTTGGTTGAAGCTTGCTGGACTAAAGAGTACGCTACTTCAGATGTAGACAAGGGCATGTACATGCCTAGATGACTTGTCCCCTCCATCGTGGTCAATGGGGAAGGAAGTATCCACGAATCAGTGAAGTAAGTCATGTGAAATGACGAAACTTGGAAAATCTCAACCTTATGGTGGTCGGATATGAACTTAACATCGCCTTGAGGGGGCGGGTAATCGAAGGTACCCATCAAAGATGGGCACAAACCAACCCTTACATTGACTATGCCTGGTTGAGGATTATCAATCATTGGGACCGCGGACACCCCCAATGAAGGGTCAGATCTGGAGAAAGACAATTGATCAATGGTCACAATCCGATCCTCACGTGGAAACAACAAGACCCGAAAAATTGTAGCAACCACTACTTGCATGGCATAAGTCCAACTCCTTCCTAACAAAAGATTGTAGTCGAGGGATGTGTCGACTACCTCTACCTCAACGTACATGGTCTTCCCTCCTAATTGCATGAGAAAAGAGGGGATGATACCATGTGGTCGGAATGAACAATCGTCGAAGGCAGTGAGAAGAGTAGGCGGCGGAGACAAAATGGGCTAGCCAAATGCCTTCCAACATGCCAACGACATAATGCATGTCGAGGTGCCCTCATCAACCACCGTGTGGAAAATATTTCGAGTAAAAATTTTCGTGGGGTGAGCTACTACTATCTGAAACGCTACATGGTAAGGTAGACAAGGTTTTAAGTCGGTTGTATCTAGCATTATGGTACTTGGATTACAAGTCTCGGTAGATCCTAGAGAGGTTAACAAATATTTCCTCTGGGAAGGGAAGCTTTGGAGGACCTCCAAAGTGGACATCTCACAAGGGGTTTGAGACAAATCTTCCACCACAGAATAGTTATGGGTAGCCCTTGCGTTTGGGTTGTGAGAAGATTTTTTGAACGCACCTTTTTGGATGTGTGTCATTGTTTCGCCCAAAGTCTTCTCAATCTGTAGAGGAAGAGATGGGAGTTCAACTTCTTTGCCCTTCTCAGAAGTTCTTGGTTTACTGTAGTCATGTGCTCTAGTGGATATGAAAGCATCACCCTTCATCATATATACATTCGTGGATGTGGGATTGTTCGAATATAGAGAGGGTCCTTGACTACTCCCTTCCACACTTGTAGAGGCTTGGGTTAGGTTTTGTCCATGTTGAAATGGATTGGTTAACACAGCAGGTTGTTGCTATGTCACAAACTTGTGGGCCTTTGCAAGTCAGGGACATAGGTGGGTCGGGTGGTATTCCACACACAGGTTGCACGGATACCTCGTCTTTTGTTTCTCAGTGTTTCCCCCACCAGCATTATCAGTGGGTTTCTTATCCCCCTTACCCTTCTTTCGTTGTTTTTTCCTTCCTTTGGGATGTTGGGTGGCCTTTGGATTTTTCGATTACACTGTGTGTACATCCAACGTTTTAGTAGGGGGAGAAGCCAAAATAATAGTTTGGCTAGCCACTGTGTGTTGTATAAACAATTGTTGCAACTGCTTCATCAGTTGCTCAGTGGGCTTTGTTTGTGTTGAACCAACAATACCATCGGCATGTGGTCCAGCTCTCTGTCTAGTTTTATCAAGTATTGAGCGTGGTGCATCTGGAAATATCTCATATAATAAACTGGATTGAGAATAGATGAGCTCAAGTTGTTGAGCTCTCATGATGGCGTATTCTTCAGAAAACACTCCTGAAGTCGCGACGTCTTTGGATAACTGCAGGACCAAAGACTTAAGGAACCACTCGAGAAGGAATGTTGGTGGGACTGATACCTTAATTAAACTCTTCCAGTGTCTCCATTCTTGGATGTGATCAGAGATATGGTCCGCTTTTGTCTATGCGAAATTGACCAGCAATTCTGTGCCAACGTCGTATCTCACAGGTAATTAGAAATGCTTTAGGAAGGCCATTGCTAATTTTTCGAAGGAAGAGTATCTTGAGCGGTCGAGTTCAATGTAACATTTCATGACACTCCCAATGAGAGTACGTTGAAATAGTTGCAACTGTACGGAGTCATCTTTCAAGGAGTTAGATGAGCACCAAACGTGGAAGGTAGTCACATGATCGCCTGGATCTTCGTTAGGCTTGGCTTCAAAATTTGGTATGTCCAAAGGAAACTTCATTGGCATAGGAGGCCAACGTGGATCAAGACAGATAGGGTCATTCAACAACCTTGTCAAGTCTAGAAAATGCAAGGTTGCTAGGAAAGGTAGTTTGGGTTATTGGTGATAACCTGGTGAAAAGGGGCCTGGAGTTTGACTGGCACCAAGTTTACAAGAAAATTTTGGCTGCTGGCCTGGGTTCTGGTAAAAAACATGGCCATGGCCAGCGTATGGATTCTACGTGTGAGGAGACATCATCAACTGATTCCCAAAATAAGACATAGATGGATGGGTGTGCATTACATTCGAAGGACTTTGGGAAGGGTTGCCCCATACCGATCCCATGGGGTTAGGCATAATACCTTGTCCGGGGTTCCATTGACTGTGGAAAGAATTTCCCCATATCGACATTCCTGATGAAGGAACGGATCCTTGCCAAGAATTCCAAGGCCTTGATGCAGAAGAAGTTCCTGGGTTTTCCCTCTATGCAGGAATAGTACCCTACAAAGGAATAGGTTGTCTGAAACTGCGGTTGCCCCCAGTCGGGAAAGTAGCTGACGAGAAGGAATTGTTACCAAACGCATCGAACAAATAAAACAGTGTCGAACCTATGGGGATATTATGTGAAGGTGGTCCTTGACTCCCTGCTCCAAATAAACTATGTTGTGCAGGTGACCCGGCAGATGGCTGGTGTGTGCCATCGAGCAAAGGGGATGAAGGAGGTATATGACCTCCCCCATAAGGGAAAGCATTAAAAGGAGCAGAAGTTTCCCCCGTGTGGCCTTGCAGAGGATCATTAGAGCTCCCTGCCCCCAGACCTAAATTCTGTGAAGTGGAGTAGGAAAGTACAGGACTTGTACCTGACCTAAGCATCTCGTATGAGAACGGAGGGCCTGTCGCACTTGGTGGGAAAGGGGTTGTGGCTGCCGCCATAGACAGGATCAGACCATTGTTCGAGGTAGAGGAATCTGAGACCATGGTGTCTCAGACTAATGACGATGGGTTAGGAGGTGGAAACTCTCTTGTGGTGACAACCGTAGTGGGAATTGAAGAATTCCCAGAAGGAGTAACATCATTTATTTCCATTGTTTCATGCGACATTGTCTGGAACTCGTAAGGATGAATCGGTACAATGATGGGTGTCGAAAGATCAGTGGTTGATGTTTCAACTTGACCAAAAGCTTTCACTCCAAGGTATAAAATAATCGATTCCTTCGGATGTTGGCCGGGCAAAATTTCTTGTGACCCGGTCGCTTCAAAAGACCCTTGTTGGTCTAGCTTTCACCTTAGTGGTGGCGGGGGTGGCTCCAGTGTAACTGGTGATAGGCTGAAAATACTTCGTGACTGGATAAGCTCATGATCCTCCACTGTGTGAGAAGATCAAAGATGCTCTAGGGATGTCTACTTGTTCAAAAAACAACACACACTAAAACGTCCCTACAAGATCAAAAAAGCAAACACTAAACTAATTGGAAGAACAATTACAACAACCAACACTAGAGAAACTTACCGGTGCAAGTGTAATTCGAACACGGAAGAACCCTCCGGGTATACTCTGCAAAGCATGGCCCATGTCTGTCCTAGGTACCATGGTATACCCCTACAGTCACCTATGTATGTCACTAAAAAGATAGGAAACTAGGTTGCCAACGCGCGAACAGTCACCAGGCGGGTACAGTCAAAAGTTGGGTAGACCACAATGAGCAGGGTATCGAGCCCAAAAACTGTCAAGGGTATTGAAAGAAAGTGGTCCAAAAGACAACTGAGGACCTCGAACAGATTCGAGACCCACGAAGCTCTGTGGAAAATGCAATCGATGGAATCCCAAGACAAGCCCTCTATATGTGTTCTCCACTACAATTGGTCCAGCTTTGGAGGGGTTATCTCTGCTACCTTCCCGCACGTGACCTCGTGTTTATCCCTTGTGTTAGAGGGGCATCCCAGATAAATTCCACGATACTGGACTTTAACACTCCTTGACTCAAACTCCAATGTTTGATTTTAATGGCCTTGAAGAGTTTCCTCTCCAACCTAATTCAAGGCCCTAACCCTAAACTAGTTGGTTGACCCTACAAACATAAAAAGTCTAATGAATTTTAAATTTAGCGTTAATTTTTATGGTTTGTCTTAAGTCAAAGGTTATGAAAGTGAAACTAGTGATGTTTGAAAGACGAAACAAAAATAAACAAAAAGTTGGAAACAAAAACCTTTACCTTACTTAACTCTTAAACAACTTTTCAAACTTAAAAAATTTTCCTAATATCTTTGAACAGCACACTCAAAGAAGGATTTCACTCGACTACGAGCTACTTATCATCTAAGTAAATTGTCAAGAACTTATGAAAGAAAAGACTTTTCCATGGTTACTAATGGAAAACAACACTTTTCAATTAGTCAAAGAAATAAAAGTTTTTTTTTTTTTATTTGAATGTTGACAAAGCAAAAAGGAAAAATATCAACAAGTCAAAACCAAGAAAAACTTCTAGCCTAAGCGCAGATCGCAAAGAGTCACTTTAAAACTCACACACAAGCAACTTAAAATTGGACTCTCACACTTGTCTAAAAACCCTATAAAAGAAAATTTTGAGGAAAACTTCTAACTGAAAAAGAAAGCTATTGTTGTGAACAAACCTAAGTCATTGACTGCTATGAAAGAGATCCAAAAACCTAAGATGTATAACTCTTATCAAAGGAAAGGATGACTAACCTACCTTCAACAAAAATGTCCTCTATAAGCACACCACTGAAAGTTCAACAACAAGCGTGTGCACTCTAGTTGTGTAATTTCAGAGAGCGTGTACACGCGTACTGGCCTTATATAGGCTGCGTGTATCTCTGAAACTCTTAGGCAAAAAGACAAACAATCTGGCCCAGGAAGAGACCATTGATACTAAGAACCAGTATCTCTTGAAGACTCAAACACCTACTTTAACAGAAAAATGAAACCAAATCAAGGAAAAATTCATAGAACAAACCAATCCGAGGTGAAACCTAAGCTATGGATTGCAAACAACAAAGACTATAAAGACTTCCAGAAAACCCCTGAGAAGGAAAAATTCTGACAGGGGAGAGGATGACTTCCTCTTTAAAAGAAATTTTCTGGAATCATACGCGCGACTGTCTCTTCCTCAGCTAGCATGTACACGCAGGCTGTAAGAATGCAGGGCATGGGCACATGCGTCTAGACCTTATATAGGTCGTGTGTATCTCTGTGGGTCTTGAAAAAAAAAATTACAGTCAAGCAAAGAAACAAAGATAACTGGTATGGAAGACCAAAATCTTTGTTAGCTCAGACTTTTGCAGAAAATTTAAAAACGGTAAAATGAAACCAGTTCTTAAAAATACCTAAAAATATCCTTAGGAACCCTAGAGATCTCCCCAGTATGGTCACCAATTCTGTTGTGAGTGTGAAATTCCTCTATGGACTAGCATCTAGGGTTAAATTATGTATGCAGAAAATACCTAAAGAATCCTATTTTCTACCATCGTCCTTGATCTAAAAATGAAGAAGACTTGTATTCTTGAAAATATTTGCAAGTAAAATTTGTGTGTTAAAATGAAAATGGATCAACTTTGCAACACAACTTTAATAGGATTTACTCATTCAA
>SNQJ01S0232081.1:0-14147 GCA_010110895.2 Picea sitchensis
TGGGGGACTTTTAGCTTTAGTTTGGTGGTTGGAGATCTATTCAAAAGATAAACTGAGCATGTTACTGCTTCGGCCCAAAACCTATTTGACAAACTTTTCTCTTTGAGAAGTGTTCTTGCCATATTCATTATTGTCTGATTTTTTCTTTCAGCCACTCCATTCTGTTGTGGAGTATACCTGGCTGTTATTTGCATGATAATGCCTTGTGATTTGCAGAAATTTGAAAATTATCTGGAGTTGTATTCTCCTCCTCCATCTAACCTGAGTGCTTTGATATATTTGCCACTCTATTTTTCATCTTCTGTCTTGAATTCTTTGAATTTTGCAAAAGTTTCAGACTTGCGTCTGAGAAAATAGATCCATATTTTTCTGCTGAAATCATCAATAAACGTTAGAAAATAAAAGCTGCCACCTATGGACTCTATTTGCATTGGTCCACATAGGTCAGTGTGAACAAGTTCAAGATGTTGTTTAGCTTAATTGGAAGACTGTGGAAAACTAGTTCTCTTATGTTTTCCAAGTATGCAAGGCTCACATGGGGGAATTTGCTCGTTAAAGATAGGAAGACCTTTGACCATGGAGTTCTTCTGAAGAAGACTTAGAATCTGAAATGGTAGATGTCCAAATCTTGTATGCCAAACCATTGTTTCATTCAGGGTAGATGCACTCTGTGCATATGGTTGAATCAGATTTGCAGTTCTGAAGGTAAGGGGAAACATCCTATTCAGAGTCATATGGATTTCAAAAATCAATTTTCTGCTTGGTATTTTGTCATATATCTTGCAAGATGCTCCCTCAAAAAGTACCTTATAGCCATGTTCAATGAGTTGTCCTACACTTCGAAAATTATGTTTCAGATCTGGAACATGATAGACATTGTTTATGTCTTTCTTTACATTCTGTTTAGTAAGAATAGGAACAGTTCCTTTTCCTTGAACTTTGACTAAATAATCATTTCCAAGTGTAATATCAGATAAGAGTGAAGAATCAATGCATGAAAGTAAATCTTTGTTACCTGTCATGTGATTGTTGCATCCACTGTTCAGCAACCAAAGATCTTTAGGTTGTTCTTCAGTCTTGTGGCATGAGAGAAACATACCTCCTGAGGTTTCTCCCGTATGATTTGACACATGTGCTCTGCCTGAGAGCTGATCTGCTTGCTTCCTCCTGCATTCAGATTCATAGTGCCCATAGTTTTTGCAGTAATAGCATCATATGCTTGATTTCTCATTTGATCTTCTCCCTCTGCCTCTTTGAGGCTGGAAATTCGGATGTTGATTGTTGTTGTTGTTGTCTTTGACCTTGGAAATTTTTATTCGGATACTGTTGTCTATTACCTCCACTGGAGTGAGGGTTACTTTGATTGCTCCCTCTTCCTTGGTGACCTCTGCTTCTTCCTCTGCCTCTCCCTCTACTGAAGGAGAATTGAGTTTTGAAAGCATTGAAGATTGACTCATCTGTGAGATGCAGTCTGGTCTCATGTGTCACCAGAGAACCAATTAATTCATCTGTTGAAAAACTTGACAGATCTTTGGATTCAAGGATTGTTGTTACAACCATTTCGAATTTCTTTGGTAAACTTCTGAGGATTTTCTCAACAATGCGTTGATTAGTGATGGTTTCACCAGTCAATCTGATCTGGTTCACGATGCCCATGACTCTGGTCATGAACTGATCCACATTTTCAGACTCTGTCATCCTTAGATTCTCGAATTGCGTCCTCAAGGTCTGCAGTTTAACTGTTTTGACCTTGTCATTTCCTTGGTAGGAATATTTAAGGATGTCCCAGGCCTGTTTTGAAGTACCAGCGCCTGTGATTTTTGAGAAATTTGAGTCATCCAAAGAATTTTGAATCCAAAATTTAGCTTTATTTTCTCTGTTTCTCTACATTGCCTGATTAGTCATGGTGGACAGGTCTACTGGATTTGGTTCCACATATCCATGATCCACTGGATCCCAGCACTCTTGTTCTTGCAAGAAGGATCTCATCCGAAGAGACCAGAACTCATAGTTCTTTCCAAGAAGAATCAGACCCTAAGTTGGTCCTAAATTGCTAGACGTCGCCATCTTTTAAAGAATTCAGCAAAACAGAAAAAAAAAAATTCTTACTTACCTGTCTCCTGTGTGTAATTTGCAGTGGCTTCAGAACTCTGCGATTCGAGATTTCGCAAGTTTCGACTTCACGATTTTTGGCTTCGCAATTCTATCTTCGGGACTTCATTATATGAGTCCTCCGATCTCTTGTCACGCCAACCTCCGATCGCCGAAATGTCGAAGAGGGCTTAATGGCCTTAGATTGGCCCTTTGTCTCCGAACAATGTGACCACACACCTAAAGGTTAGAGCACTGCTAGCTTTTCGCGAATCAGAGAATAGTGATGCCTTTGTCGGTTCTCTGTCCCTCAAATTGCTGAAATCCGAAGTATCCTGGCGCTTATTCAAATGCCTTTTCAGGATTTTGCATTTCGGGACTTCAGCAGTTTTGCTGCGACGATCCTGGGTCCTTCGGAGTCCTAGTATGTGAAATGCCGAAATTTCGCCTTTGGACAATTCCAACGGTCCAGATCTTTCTGTGATCTGACGGTCCAGATCCTTTCGGGATTTCGTGATTCTGGGTTTCGTGACTTCGTGAACCTTCTTAGCGAGCTCTTCTAACTCCTTGATTCCCCGATCTTCGATTTACCGAACTGTTGATGGCCCTTTCCTTTCGGGAATTTCCCCGAAGGCCTAGCTTGTTGCCACGTGTCCCCTTAAGATGGACGGTTCTCATCGTTTCACAATTTCGCAACTTGCGACACCAAATCCTCTGTCTACTTGAAGCCCTGGTAGTCAAGATGCCAACGGTTTCCTCGATCTCCGCCACGTGTCCGAATGAATGGACGGCTGTGATCTTTTCAGGATTTTGGGACTTTCACCATGGAGTGTCGTGACCTTTCGTCAACAAGACCTCTGATATCCCAAACTCCGAAATGCCGAAATGATGGCACTTGGATCTACTACCACTTGTCCTCTGAGATGGACGGCTTACAATCCTCTCGAGATTTCGCGATACGTGATGTTGGGATTTCGCGTATCGGGGTTTTGGAGAGTAGTCTCCTTCACTCGTCCAACTCTCGATCCCCTATTTTGTGATCGGATCATATCGACGGCTCACGGTCTATCTCAATCCAATGGTTCAGAATAACTCGTGATTTCGCGATTCGCGAATTCTCACGGCAGTCTTTTCACCTTTACACCTTGCGAGTCAGCAAAATGCCAAGATCTTGCCACGTGTCTCTTGATGGATGGTCCAAATGATTTCATGACTTCGCAAGTCGAATTTTCTCCTGTGCGCTCCAGAGGACTAAACCTCGTGCACTTTCTCGTTGATCCAACAACTGTCGGTCCTCTGCGCAAGATCTAACGGCTGAAATTCTTTCGCCTTTTTCGCACTCTCTTCGTCCCTTCTGAACTGGATTTCCACCTCGGATCTGTTTGCAGGACAAATCCTACGACCGCGACAGTTGTTCTTTAAACCTAAGAGGTGTTCTTTACTACCTTTGCAAGGATTTTCTTCTGCGGAAGAAAAATTCGTGAATCTTTCAAAGATTTGAAAGAATTTCATGAGTTCTTTGTTCTCTGCTGCAATCTTTGACAGATTTGAGCGATTTCTGAAATGCTTTAAACGCTTCTTATTTCTGCAACTATCTTTCACAAATTTGAACAAATGCTTTGAATTCTTCAAGAGTTCTTCAAATGTTCCTGCGTCCTGCAGCTCTTCTTCGTGAATCTTTGATGATTCTTTGAAAATTGAACAAGAATCTTTACTATTTCTTCCTTCTCAGTCTCTTCTTCCTTCTCGTGTTTCTGCTCCTTGAAACTTTCAAGCGTAGTACGCTCTGCGACCTCACGTGAGCTTCTTACGCTGATCTTTTGAGCGTATGAAGGTCTGCTTCCTCATGGAAGTTTCCTGCGAGGATCTTTCGAGAGTATGACGGACAGCTCTCCAAGCCTTGTGAAAAGTCTGTGTCGAATGCTCTCAAGATCTGTGTAAGCTCTACGCTTGTTTGAGGATCGTGTTACTCTCCATCCCATGTGAAGAGGCTTACTACTATAGCTCTGATACCATGATAAATTGTGAAGCAAGAAATGCAGAGAGAAAGAATAAAACATAAAACAGTATATTAGAATATAAGAAGAAGAGTACAAAACGAGTACATGAAGAAGTTAATGAAGAAGTACTATGCAAAGGAAAATAACTGAGCTAAATAGGCTCAAGCAAATCAAGAATAGAAAGTACAGCTGGCCAAGACAGCTGTCAGTGTACAGTCAGCCTGTTGAGGTTACATTATATTTAACAATTCTTAGTTCAACCCATTTCCAGCAGCATAGAAAATGTTTGGCTTTTTGTAGATTCTTACTTTCCAAGCATATCTGGCGACATCTTAGTTTTCATTGACCAAAAAATGATTTTATATATAAATCTGTTCAATGAAATCTTGTCACTACACAGAAGGTTTGCAATACCATTTTACTTCAACTCCTTAGAGCTATCCAATTCAAAATTGGTACGTTTCATGTGCTTTGGCCTGCTGACCGATTGCTTAAATATGTTTTTTATTTATTAGCAATACCATTTCACTTCATTCTCCCGATCATGGAGGAGATACTGGTTGTTGCATGATCTTATCATTTCCTTCTCAATATTTTGTTTCATAGTTTAGAATTTTGCTATCGTTGGTTTAGTGATATTGTTTTGGATATTAGGGAAAGTGTTAATTAGTTAAAGAATGATTATGTTTGAATTTTTTTTTATTATTCTTTTCATATAAGTATATAACAATAATTAACAATTGCTTTAGAGGGTGTAAAGGAATACAAGAAGATGATGAAAAAATAGTCGACTATAACAAATTGTGAGTATATGGGAACATTAACATGTAAGTGATGTGATATGAATGCAATAATAACACATAAAACTTAGAAAACAAGAAAAAGAAGGTTTGGGAGTTTTATATGAGATGAGAGGCAAAATATTATGGTGCCATATGAATTAATGATAGAGTGACCACTCATATAGGGTACAACAAATTCGAGAAAGAACTACTAAATAAATACATAAATAATATTATGTCAAATTAATGAAAAGTCAATATACAACATCCAAAACATCATTGTGTTAGTTATTCATGGGTGTAATAAATTTCAAAAGGCTTGAGTAAGAGAGGGCCTTCATTGATGCGTATAAGAATCTTGTGGAGTCTATAATTATAGGTGGAAAAAAACAAGGGCAACTAAAGCAAACAAAAATATATCTACAAACTTTATAATATAATTTTAAAAAACCAATATGCATAAGTAATATGTGAGTGCATCATTTGTGTAAGTTCATCATTTTGTTCCATTCAACAAGGGAAAAAGTTAGAAAATCAAAATTTTATGAGAAATTTAGAATTGTGTGCTTAAGAATGAGAGAGGAAAATTTTTATAGGGAAATGCAAGATTTCACATGACTTTAACTTAAGAACAACTCCACATGAAAAGGCAAATTAAAGAGTGAGAGTATGACTTAAAGCTATGAAATACTCATGAAAAAACCAGCAAACATGCTCTACAATCGCTCCAAATGGGACTTCTTCATCTTGCTCAGCATAACAAAATTCAAATATTAGAAAGAAGAAAAGTTGAGTTCATTGACCAGTAGGTCTTTCAGAATTGTGGTGAAATACCCAATGTACAAACCCTATATTCCATCAACCTCTTTTGTTTCTAACAAAACTTGCCAAAAATGGCCAAAGGTCCCCGCCTACATACAATGAGTGATCAATTCGTTGGGTACCATGATGGTGGCAGAGACCACATTGCCCAATGCCCCTAACACCAGAGGAATTTCAAGGGACAATATTTGAAGCAACATGATTTTGGAGATGATAAATGTTTTGGAAAATGCGCATGTGTCGAAGTATATAGAAAAGGATATTGTTGACCCCATGAGCACCATCAACACTCCACTGTAAAGGCCACTAATCCTATCTTCCTTCAATAATTTATCCATCACCACCAAAACTTCTAGTCCTTCATAGAGATACAATGCCCCTCTCATTTTAAGCTCCATCTTCAATGTGTCCAATGGATGTAGACATATGTTTGTGAATGACCCAACTACACCCCCTTGTGCAAGCCCTAATCATTGCTCTCTACATAAAAAAAAACCTATATGTCTAAATCTATCCAAGAATGTCATAATTGTACACCATGGCATCAAAGATTGGAACTGATGGGGGTTTGGTATTCAGAGTGAAGAAGTTGCTTAAGACATCAATGTCACTAATAAATATATAAGACAAAGGGTTTCAACATAGCACTAACAAGAATTGATGATGGACAACTCCTAATGGTCGTATAATGAGATTGACATACAGGATGCAACAAACATCCCATCAAAGGATGTAGAATCCATAAAGAAAACACCTTATGCCATAATAACACCTATAATTTAAAAAAAAAAAAAAAAATCATTAATACGTTTACAACACTATTAAATAGATCCACACATCTAATTTGGAAATGTTGATTTCTAGTGCTAGTTTGAATAATTAAAATAATATAGGTTTCCTTGAATGTAGTGAAAGATTAAAAAAGGCACATGGAGAAAGTGTATGAATGTTGAAATACAAATGGTGGTGTATATGTATTTAATTAGCAAAATACTTTGGTGAAAAAGAGTATGCATGATGAGGATGCAACTTGACATCAAGGTTTCAAACCATGAGTTTATATTTCCTTTGTGAAGTCCATGATTTCGTTTTGTCCATAGTTTTCCCAACTCCTCTTCAAATTCCAATAAATTATGACCAGAGTCCCTTAATTCAAAGCATAAGTGCCTCAAGTTTTTCTCCAAAGAGTCCTTGCTCGATTTAATTTAATTTTTTTGTTCTATGTTATGTTGTAAACTACTTTAATAAACCTTTAATGTCCTTACATGATATTTTGTTATCTTTCCATGGCTAAGATAAGTCCCCCTATCCCACTTAATAGTTTATTGGATTATGCATATAAAATCCCATTTAATCAATGGTAAGATGGAGCTCGAAAGTATTTAAAGTAGGGATGATTTTAGGGGATAAATTTTGCTCATGGGCTGATTTTCCATGGTTTTCCCAAAACAACGATTCGTTATTCTAAAAATGATTCGCCCAAATTCTATAGGATAAAATTATTTTACCTTTAAAATGGCCAAAATTTTATACAAACTATATAAAATCCTTAGAAATTTGAATATTTTTATAAAAATATCGCAAACATTTCATAGTTGGCATATGAAAGATTAGTAATATTCGCCAAGGTTTCTACATTTTAAAATAAATTTCCATCCTTAAAATCACCCTTGATTTAAAGGAAATCATCCTCAACACACATTAAAATGAGACAACTACTTATAAAGAAATTATAATATTACTATGAAATGGGAAAATCAAAAGCACAAGAAAAATAAACGAAAGAATGTCTTCAACTTAGTATTTTCCAAATTTCATAAACGATTTGATAACATTATTTTGAAATATTGTTGCTTTGTGGAAAGAGTCAAAAGGTTGATTCTCTAACACAAATAGCTATTACACCTACATGTAAATGGTTGAGTTCCCTTTGACACACATGGTCTATGTTCAAAACACGACTCTAAGTGGATCTCACATTAAACGTGGTTGAAAGTGGCCAACGAACCATAGGTTGGATACAAAGCCATGATCATAATCATCCTTATCCTCCTCCCTCAATCCCTAACTATCCTAGTCCTGATTCAAGGATAAGAATTCTAAATTATGGCATGCCGTATAATCTAAGTGGCAGTGTCTATGGTTCTCCAACTGATGGCATGGACCATGGATCCTGGAGGTAAGTTATAATTCACCTTGAAAAAAATTGGATGAATATCATATGACCGATGTTAATTCAATCATCCCATTGACTATCACTCTAAATTTTTCAAGTTATGGAGCTTGAACCATGGATTATTGCCAAACATTTAGGTTTTGGAGCTATAATCTCTACTACTTTTTGAAATCCATCTACATCAATGTTTGGTGTTTGATGACACTTCTACAAGAATTGGAGAATACTAAGAGCGGTGCCTACATTTCCCTCGTACATTCTTGTTAGTTTCATTGAGGTGGATTTCTCTTCTCCAATGGATGGAAGATATGATTTCCATACAACGGTATCATGGAAAGAGCTCCATTATCCTGGGAACTATGAAAAGATCAAATGCATTGACTCTCTCCTCCAAGGTTTGATTGTTTGTGAAATGGAAGCAATGTGATCTGGATTTAGGAGCGGAATGAATTGATTAATAGACTGAATACAATAAACACAGATATATTTAGAACAACACAAATATACAGTGAACAATATCTTCTATTGAATAAATGAAATAGGATGAAACTGTAAAACTACAGAACTAAAACACTTGCTCGAATGGTGGTAGCTATATCTGAGAAGAGATGTAGTCAATATATGCATTCATCTACGCAGAATGAATACAATGAGGCTCCATAGGATTTTTTAATATTACTCATGAATTAAAAAACCCTAGACATCCAAAAATATAACCCTAGGAGGTGAAAAGATAAAATTCATGTGGGCCCCCATGGGTAAGTTGGTACCTCAACTTCTCGGGGTCGTAAATTTTGCATACAACCTCCGTTTTAGGCGCATGATGGCTCGTTGGAAAGGTATTTTAGAGAGATACAAATTACACTATCAACTTCTAACTTCATCTATAGTTTGACCATGGCGAGCCAAAAAAACACTTTTTAGGGATCGAAAATGGCCCTGGAAGTACAACAAGATGTGTTGACATGAAAACATACAAAATAATCTAGCTGGATTAGGTGAGAGGCCAATAGTATCCACCTAGAAGAGTTGTAGATATTTATAAATCCATACAAGTGTAGAATCCACAATTACAAATAAGTACATAATAACATGATGAACTAAATCTCACAAGAGGAGCTAGTTAGAATAGGTGGGAGGCCACCAACATCCACCTGGATCAATACTCCCCCCTTAGGAAGAAATGGTCTCCATTTATTTGAGTTCCCCCATCAAGTGAGGAAACTTCTGCTGGATTTGGCCCTAGGTGAGCCACTTGCCTTGGTGTAGGAGTTTCCCTACCTTGACAACCCGATAAAGTTGGATCCTCTGCTAGCGAGTGCCCTTGACTGTGTGTCCACTATCTGATCAATGTATGCATGTTCCATGCATTCAGGGTTGATCTCTATTGGTGTTAGTTGTTTTGCGATCTCTGAGGTGTCCAATAATGGTGAAAAATATGGCCAAAGGAGGTTCATGTTGAACATTGGGTGCAATCCAAGGAATGGGGGAGTGTTGAGCTCAAAATCATTGTTACCCACAACCTTGGTGATAGTGTAAGACCCATAGTGAAGTGGGTAGAGGTTATGATGGGGCCCTGTAAGACGCTCCTTCTGCAAGTGTACTAGACCTCATCTCCAACCTGAAACTAGTGTCGAACCCTGTGTTGATCATGGAGTTGCTTGTACTTAGCATTGGCCTTCTGAAAAATCTCATGGACCTATTGGTGGATGTGTTGAATCTGCTCAATGAATCTGGTGGATTTGTCAATCTCATATTGAACATAGGAAGAGTCCGTCTGTGTGGTTTCTAGAGGTAGTGCAACATCAATGGAACCCAAGGGTTAGAATCCCAGTCCCACTTGAAATGGGATATGTCTGGTGGAGCTATGGATAGCCCTGTTGTAACTGTGTTGAACATAGGGGAGACTCTCATCGCATGTATGTGGATTCTTAGAGTTGTACATGCACAAGATGTGCACAATCATCCAATTGACGACCTTTGTTTGGCCATCTGTTTGGGGATGGAAAGAAGTGTATTTAGTGAGCTTCGTGTCCAATAGTAACCAGAGACTCAAACAAAATGTGTTGAGCAACGTGTTATCCCGATCGAAGATGATGGTCTGTGATATCCCAAAATTGACCCACACTCGTTCAAAGAAGAGCTTGGAAGTATCTGTCGCTGTGATGTTCGTCTTGCAGGCTGTTAGGATGGTCATATTCGAAAATCAATCAACGACCACAAATACACAATCATTGGCTTTCTTGGTGGATGGAAGGCCAAACATGTAATCCATTGAGATGGATTCCCAATGCTTCTTGGGAGTAGGAAGATGGGTGTATAATCCTTTATTCTTGATGGCTGGCTTGGAAATGGCACATGCAATGCAATATCTAATATACTTGTTGATGTCCTGTCGAATTTTCGGGCAATAAAAATGTTTCTCGAGAACGTCCAAAGTTTTCTCCATGCCAAAATGTCCTGCCATCTGACTGTAGTGGGATTCCCAAATCATCTTTGCACGCTCGCTTGCATGAACACATAGATGGTCCAGATGGCATAACATTGTGTCCTAAACGTGAAAATAAGTAACATTTGTGTTTGTACCCAAGAGCTAATAGGTGGTGAAGAAGTCGAGATCTTGCTGATAAAGTTGGGGCCACTCAGATGCCTCATGTCCACACGAATGGAGCACCATGGTGAATGCAGTCATGGGAGGTCGACTAAGGCAGTCATTAACACGATTTTAACCCCCTATCTTATACTTGATGTTGAGATGGAGGTGTTGTAGGTAGGTGGACCACTTATGATGACAGTCATTCTGTTATTTCAGTTTGGATGATCGTCTTTCCCAAAATTCACAAACAACTACGGTATTTGAGCACCATATGTCACTTAGAGTATTTGATACCCAATTTGGTATGCAGGGTATGGAAAATATTGGTGAAATCTAGTACTGTATAGTCTCTTTCTTAACACAGGGTGATCCATCTGGTGTATTGGTCCTCTTAGCTTCCAACATGGTAGTATTGTTCTTTAATTGCATCCCGGAAGGAATCCCATGTAGGGGAAACCACAAATATTCTAGATTCCTCTACGGCCCTTTTCTCAGAGTAAGTATCCCACCAATCCTTAACATGGGGGACGACCTTGAGGAGTGAAAAAGTAATCTTTTCCCTATCGGAAAAATTATGGAATGAAAAATACCCTTCAAGCAGATTCAACCATTTATCTATAACATCCGCATCTATCAGTCCTTCAAATAATGGAATCTAAAAATTTACATATACCTTGAAGAGGTTTGCATGGCCTCTTGATGAATATGCTTCTCATGTGGGCAATCATCGAAGGATCTACACAAATTTGTCCATCATTTCTTTCCTTTTTCGTGCGAGGGATTCCTCAAGAAACATTTTAATAGGATCTCCTGCGCCATCATATTTCTTTTCATCCCCCATGGGTTGTTGTCAGGCTCGACATGACCGATCTTGCAATGGCTCGATTGGTTCGAGTCCCAATTTCTTGTACCCAGATCTTGTCGGTGACATGCACGAAGAAAAATAAATTAAGAGTAGAATGCTCTGATACCACTGATCCAGATTTAGGAGTAGAACAAATTGATTAACATAATGAATACAATAAACATAGAGATATGAAGAACAACAAAAATATCCAATGAACAATATCTTCTATTGAATAAATGAAAAAGGATGAAACTGTAAAACTGCAGAACTGAAACACTTGCTCGAATGGTGGTAGTTATCTATGAGAAGATATGTGGCTACTACGCACATATGTCTTAGTAGAATGAATACAATGAGGCTCCAAATGCATTTTTAATATTACTCATGAATTCCAAAACCCTATACATCCAAAAACCTAACCCTAGGAGGTGAAACACAAAAAGTCATGTGGGCCCCTATGGGTAAGATGGTACCTCAACTTCCAGGGATTGTAACTTTTGCATATGACCTCTGTTTTAGGTGCATTATAGCTTGTTGGAAAGGTCTATTATCGAAATACACATTATGTCATAAAAATCTAACTCTTTCTATAGTTTGACTATGGCGAGCCAAAAAAAAACTGTTTAGGGATCCAAAACGACCTTGGAAGTACAACAAGATGTGATGACATGAAAAAATACAAAATAAGCCAGTTGAATTAGGTGAGAGGCCACCAGTATCCACCTATAAGATGTGTAGGGCTTCAAAAATCCCCAGAAGTGTAGAATCCACAATTACAAAGAAGTACAAAAGAATGTGATGAACTAAAACTGACAAGAGGAGCCAATTGGAATAGGAGGGAGGCCACCAATATCCTCCTAGATCACAATGAAGAAAACTAAATCGTCGATCTAGGAATATTTTGGCCTTCTTAATCTTGTGTTCAAGTTGTTTTTAATAATGATATCTCTACATTGAAATAGAGCAACGCTACAATGAAAAACATTGATAATTGATAGTCCTCCAATGGTCATCTAACTAGACCATTGGTTAGGGTGCAAAAAATATTCCATTGGAGCATAGTTTTGATGGTGCTACAATGGAAGATATGGATGCTAGATAGTCCTTTGAGGGCCATCTAAATAGATCCATAGTTAGGGTGTAATAATTGTCCCATCGAAGCACATAAACTCCATAGTTAAAAATGCCTATGAAGTAACAATAAGAGTGATAACAACATGAATACTAATAGTTGTATAATATTATCTTGTAAAATTTTGGAATAGTTGTTATAACTATTAAATCATTTCCTCCTATTCTATATTGAAAGTGAGGATTCGTCCAAGATAAAATATAAACCCCAATATACCATGACCTTGATGCCAATGAGGGTGTTCCTAGAGATAGTGGCCCCCTTATTAACATAAAATTAATCTTTATTGAAATAACTTCTACATGACTATAAAATATTTCCTTCCTACCCTTATTCACGTTTTCTAAATTTTAGGACTTCCCTTCTACCATGATTCTTACAAAAATTAACAAGTCCCACTTAAGCGGTCCTCCTATGAACATAATTGGAAGTCAACCAATCTCACTCAAGAGAGGAAGAAGACAATAACTCCCACCTAAGGGGATTTCATATGGACATAATTGGAATTCAACAACTCTCATTTAAGAGAGGAGGAAGTCAACAAGTCCCACCTAAGGGATCTTGATATGGACAAACTAGAAGTCAACAAGTCTCAATTAAGAGGCTTTATATGGACACAATTGGAAGTCAACAAGTCTCATTTATGAGAAGAGGAAGTCAACAATTCCCACCTAAGGGGGTCTTAATATGGAGACAATTGAAAGTGAACAAGTCTCACTTAAGAGGATTGATTGGTTGGGGGATGATTATGGTGTCTTAGTATAATTTTATAAAATCCTTGTCTTGGGACAACTTACATAATTACAAAATATATCATTACTACCATGATTCTTATGCTAATGGAGTCTTGGAATAGCTTCTACAAATAGAAACTATTTCCCTCAAACCATTATTCTCATGTCAATGGGGACACATGTGAATTCTGAAGACCTACTATCTTTGTATGAACACCACTAGAAGTCAACAAGTCCCACCTTAAGGGGTCTTCATATGGACACAATTGGATGTCAACGAGTCTCCCTTAAGAGAGACGAGGTTTATTAGTTGTTGGGTTATTGTGAAATATTGGAATAGATTATACAACTATAAAATATTTCCCTCCTAGCATAATTGTCATGTCAATAGTAACATCTATAACTTCTAAACATTAAAAATATTATATGGACACAATTAGAAGTCAATAAAACCCAATAAAACCCAATAAGGAGGTCTCATGTGAACACAATTAGAAGGAAACAAATATCACATAAAAGAAGAGTGGTTGATTGATTATTAGTTGATTATGTTTTATATAGACACAATTAGGAACCAATCCGTCTTTCTTAAAAGAAGATTGATTGATTAATTGATTGTTGAGTAATTATTCTTTCTTGATTGAAATTCCTTTCTTTATGAATCCTATGTGTAAGAATAATAAAACATCGAAAAACAATAAGAATAAGAAAAGTCATTGTTTAAAATTTCAATAGTCTTTATAAAGTCAATTGGTCTTCATATCAACTCCCACTAAAGAGGTTGAATGATGTTTTTCTCATGTCGATTAAGAATACTTCAATAGTAGCATCAAATTATTATAACTACCCCATAATTCGCATTATCATCGATAGTAATCCATGGCTCTACTTATATTTGTATCTACATACATCACTATTAATGATTACGTAGATCCAATATTCACGAATGTTCTTGAAATCCATTATG